>APFE031692521.1:191816-215122 GCA_000404065.3 Pinus taeda
ACAAGAAGACTGGCCGACTTATTAAGTTAAACACATTATTGACCACATATGAGGTTGTGTTGAAAGACAGGGCCATTCTCTCAAAGATCAAGTGGAATTATCTCATGGTTGATGAAACACACCGATTGAAGAACAGTGAAGCCTCACTCTACACTGCTCTCTGTGAATTCAGTACCAAAAATAAGTTGTTGATTACTGGGACACCTTTGCAGAATAGTGTTGAAGAACTGTGGGTTCTATTGCATTTTCTTAATCAGGACAAGTTCAGGAATAAGGACGATTTTGTGGAGAATACAAGAACTCGAGTTTAATCAACGAGAATGTGTTTTCTAATCTACACAAAGAGCTTCGGCCTCATCTGCTCCTCAAAGTCATGGCCTAGATAAGTTTTCTAATGAAATTCAAACTCACAAAGCACAGTGGAAGCTATTAGCATCTCTGGCGATCCTTCTGGCACTGATTGTAGTTGGTATGGTTGTCTTGCACGAGTTTGAGGGTTTGGATTTCCTCAATTCATTTTATTGTGTTTGCTCAACCATTACAATTTTAGGATATGGAGATCAAAGCTTTTCAACAGAAGGGGGGGGCGCATCTTTGCTGTTATTTGGATCTTGGTCAGTACTATATGTCTTGCTCAGTGCTTTTTGTATCTTGCTGAGGCAAAAAACTGAAGGCAGGCAGCAGTCGTTGGTGCATTGGGTTACTACCCACAAGACTACGGTGACAGACCTTGAAGCAGCAGATATGGATTCTGATGGAGTTGTGAGAGCTGCGGAATTTGTTGTTTATAAGTTGAAAGAAAAGGGAAATTGAGTAACTCAAGTGATGAACGAGCCCATTTCAAAGGAAGCTTTCCATAATTCAGAAAGGGTCGTTCTAATTTTTAGCGGCAATATGAGTGGATACTTCCAAGGATATACCCAAATGATGTCTCCTGTTGGACAGATATTATTGTACAAAATGCTTTTCCTATCATTTTCTCCCCACGTCGGCATGTCATTTCAATCTTTATGAACAAGCGCCGTTCGTTGGAAAAGGGAAAATGTTTGGAATGAATCAAATACAAAGAGAACAGACGCAAAGGGAGGCTGTGTCTCATGCAATGTTTCTTTTCCAACATTTGAAACGCGTGGCAGAGCAATTGAGGGAGGCAACGGGTCAGCAAAAAATGATATGCACGTATGCTCCTTTCTCTCAGAGGAGATTACAAATTCCATGAAGAATGTGTTGACACAATCGAGTGATATCATTTACATTATTTATATTCCAAAATGTCGTCAGAAGAGATAAGGAGGAATCTTTTCGTTAAGTTTATCTGAGTATGAAGCTATGAGATGTTGGGCACGTATTCGCTTTTTGAAAGAGGGAATTAATGCTACATGTCAAATTCAGTTATGGGAAATGCTGAGGGTTCCTGATGCGCCTCTTTATAATCCTTCTTCATGGATGTTTATAATGGATAAATATGGAAATTTGATAATAAGAAAAGGGAAAGAAATTGTAAAATTGTTATCTGAGAAATATTCAGACGACAGAGTAAAAGAATTGATGCAACAAATGCTCAAAGGTACTCAAAGAAGATGCGAAGTAGAAGCAGTGAAGTTCCGGGAGAAATGGCGAGGGTAGGGCTGATGTTGTTGACAGTTCTGGTGGCATTTCTCGCAATTTGGTCTTCGCAAGAAAAGTTAATGGCCACGGAAGGAGCTGAAGATCTGGTACGTCCTGAGTTTCAAGATCAGAAGTCAATGAATGGACAGGGAAACTTGCATGCATCTCAATGCCCAAATGCCTGTACAACGAGATGTTCTCAGACGCAGTATCGGAAGCCATGTATGTTCTACTGCTAGAAATGCTGCAAGAAATGTCTGTGCGTTCCCCCTGGCTATTACGGAAACAAGCAGGTCTGCCCCTGTTACAATAACTGGAAGACAAAGCGAGGCGGCCCCAAGTGCCCCTGTGAGAATTCTCTGAAGTTTTCTGTTTCTATGTTTTTATGTATTCCTATTAAGATCGTCGCTCAGTGTGGCAATCAGTTGATGGATTGCTTGCACTAGAAGCGCAGTTTGGAGCCATTTGTCGGAATATAAGAAGTGTTGGGTTTGTTTCAGTACCAAAAAAGTTGGAAGAAGATGCTGCTTGAATTAGAAGAAATGCTATAAATTGTAACTTCAAAAGTGTCCTTCGCATATTCAGGACAATAGGAACCATATATCAGAGATTCTTACGGCAAAAGATCTTAAATGTGATGATTTGGGATCCATTCGTTTTTCAGATTTGGAGCTTCTTAATACTTATATGGAGGAAATTGTTGTGTCTGCCAGTTCTCACCATCTAATGAATACGAAAAAATCCAGAGTACAGAAATGGAAGATTGGTTATTTCATCTAAAAGCTTAGTGCATGGGCTGAGCTTATTTCAGGCATCCAGGCAAAAGAAGCTGCAGCTATGAGTCAATTGCAAGCAAACATAAATGAAGCTGGTGGAAAGGATTCTGTAAGGGTTTGGTCGTTAGCCTCTCATGGAGAATGCATTCATGAACTCAGCTGTAATGGTAACAAGTTCCATTCTTGTGTCTTCCATCCAAAATACTCGTCACTCTTGGTCATTGGCTGTTACCAGTCTTTGGAATTATGGAATATGGCAGAGAACAAAAGCATGACTCTTCCTGCTCATGAAGGTCTCATTGCAGGGTTAGCTCAGTCTCCTGCAACTGGAATGGTTGCATCTGCAAGTCATGACAAATGCGTGAAGCTATGGAAATAATATGATAGTAGCATACAGACTTGGTACTCAAGGTTTTTGGCAATGGTAGCTGTATCAATTCTGATTAAGATATTAAAGGACGAGACATATCTGATACTCCTTTTTCAGGAAATGAAATTGAGGATAAGGTATACAAACAGAGTAGAGTCTTGGCTATAAAGGATAAGACACAAACTGAACATGAGAGAACTATCGATCAAGACAGTCAAACTTGTAATCAGCTTTCTGTTGAAGTGTGCCTCTACTAAATGTTTCAAGAACAGTTTAGGAATTTCAGAAAATGGAAGACTGTGTTTTTCTTTTAAGTTACACAGCAGTTTCGTAGCATGCTACGAAACTGCTGTAGGTAATGATTTTAAATGCAGAACAGACAGTTGGAGTTTGTTATCATGAGTGGGAAGTTATTTTTGAAAAGAGAGACACATGTCCATCAATCCCGCCTACAGCACATCAGAAACATAGCAGCGGTACATACCTTGGGTTATTAAAAATTTCAAACATGATATTATATATCCGAGTAGATTAAGGAAAGCAGGGACTGTGAAAACAGGGCACATATCTTCATCAAATAATGAGTCATCAGCACAGTTAGAATCCAAGGCAGCTCGTTCAGTGAATGCCTCTCAAATACATTTCAGCAACTACAGGAATAGCACAGGTGTCAAAGATCAAGAAGGAATCATGCACACGAGGAGATAGAATTAGAGTTTTAATAGGATTAGGACTCTATGTATTTACATCAAAATACCTTTGTATTTAATAAGTTTGTTTAGATATAGATAAGGTAATTAATGATAGGATATCGAGCTCCCCTCATGTTGGAGGAGGAGACTCAAGGTAGTCTAGTTTTGTTTCCTATATATAGGAAAAACTCTAATGTAAAAGGGGTTGGATACTTATGCAAAAGACAGAGTTTTTATTGGTTTATGTATAAAGCTTTTTACAGTAATAGAAGGACTGTTTTATTCTTCCCAAGATTCATAATGTGTTAAAATGCTCAAGATGTTGGTGGTTTTGTCTTACCAAATGTACGTTTTGCAGCTTTATGAGTATGAAATCACTCTGAATTCACCTAGTGCTTAGACTTCCTGTGTATACTTGTAAGTTGAGGTTCTTGTCCTTCATGTTTTACAACTCCTTAGGTACACAACCACTCTGAATTCACCTAGGGATCAGACTTCCTGTGTGTACTTATCAGTTGATGGTTATTTGATGAATGTCTTGAATGTTTAAACATTACATGCCTTGGCTTCTATGAATGAACAGTTAATAGTTTACTAAAAGATGTTTGACTCCATGAGCCCAATGGAAGAAATGTTATGCTGTCTGTCCAACCAGCAAGTTTAATAAATTCTTATTTCAAGAGTTAGCCCTCTTTGTGCTTAAGGATAAATCAATAGTTTGTTTTGAGAGAGCCCTCTCAGGTTAGGGGGGCTAATCCCTAACTAAAAGTCTGGTTTGAAACAGTTGCATGAGATCTTACTAAGTAGCAGCCCTTAGTGCATGATTTTATGACAACATGTGTCATATGAGCAATGTATTACCTCCTCTCTCCAACATTAGGGCTCCTTCAAGGTCAACAAGCCCTCCTCAATCATCCAAAGGATGACCATCCTCATCTAGGCCCTGGATCATGGCATGTCCTGTTAAGCCTTATATAAGCCCCATGTTTACCCAAAAACCCCTTATTAAGCCCTAGATATTGAGTGATTACATTTATGTTGTTATGCTGTTATGTAGGCTACAACCCCTCAAGGAACATTTTAATTATAATTGTACCCTTTGTTTGCTATATATACGCTAAGGAGACCTAGGCTTAGGATCATCGGATATTGTCTTGTTCAATGTATTTATTGTAAAAGGAGGTTTTCCCCTCGAAAAGAACTGTAATTATTTTTTAAGGCACAAGGATCATAACATTTGGTATCAGAGCTCATGATCCCAGGGTTTTGCTGCTTCAAACAGATCATTGTGGAATTTTCACTATAACGTTTTTTCTGGGAAGTTTCAGATGGTGATGCTTGGAGAAGATTGAGAAGACATGTTGGGCAATCTCTGGTTCAATTTTAAGATCTTGGTACACTATATTTTGGAGGTATGATCCAAGGAAGTTAGGGTTTCTGAATGCTCTTAAATATACTCTCAGGCCTCGCAGAATTTTTGGCTGAGCTGAGTTTGGTCACATTGGTTCTGGGCTGTGTTCTTAATTGCTATTTTGATGGAAGAAGATCATGCCCAATCTGGGACACACACTTTTGTCCTTATGATTGCCTCTAATCAAGGTTGGGCAACTCATACCTATAATTTTTTTGAGTAATAATCTAACCTGGTGAAATTGACTAAGGATAGAACATGGATGTTTTAGAATCAGATTTTCAATATAGACTTGAAGTATTTTCTGGATGGTAGAACTCAAAATAGTAGCAGGTTAAAATATTTGGTAGGGTATCTTCACTGAACAATTCTATGATGAGATATTATCTGATATACTATCTCACGTCATACTAGATAACAGATTTCTTTGATCTTTCTTATTGTATGCTGTTACATTTCTCTGCAAATGCTCCTCCAGGCTTCCACTTTTTGGTAAGAAAGTGTTGTCAAGTTTATTATTTTGTTTTCCAAAAATGCAACATGTTGACATGTTGGTATATAATCTCATATTCCTAATAATTTCAAGAAACTTGTGCAAAGAATGTTGGCTATGATCTTGCAAGACATGTTTCATGTTTTCCATTATGCCAATGGTACAGCTTGTCAGATACTGGCTTCATTTGGTCATTGTGAATGGGGATAATTGTTGGAAAGAATATTGTGCAGATGCATTCATCCAAAAGCTGATCTAGTCAAATTCCTTGATTTATTTCCTTCCATTTTCATTTTATTTTGGAAAAATGATTTTTATCATACATGAGGAAAAACTGTTCAACATGAGATTGAGCACAAATTGGATAGTCTCTCTACAATCTGCACAAATGGTTTGAAATAAACTCATATGTTTACCACGGAAGTGCTTTTCCTTGTTTTTTCATCCTTTTTGGTTGGGATTTAAAAGATTTTTTTATGTTGCAGAAGGACACTCAGCGTACTAATGAAGCTCTCCCAGATTTTGAAGATGATAATGAAGGTAAGTTCAGTTTGTGTTACTATCCATCCTCTAGTTTGTACAAGTAAAGACTGGTGGTTCAGATTCCTTGATTTCTGCCTTGATACTGACAGTTTTTCCTTTATGTGTATGCGGGTATTCACAACTTTCTGCCAACTCAACTTTATTCTTCTTGTCTATGGGGAAACTAAATTGATTAGGAGTTTAATGTAGAATTATATCTTGTTCTTCAAAGCTGTCCTTCATGAGATTTGTGTCTTTGATACTTCATGCTTTGACCAACTTAATACACTGTTCACTGAAGATGATGTTTGCTGAATTTCAGAAAGATTCTTGCCATGGTCTGTATGGGTAAAACCATATTGCTATGTTCCTGAGGTCCTTGAATTTTTTGCATTTCATGTTAGACTATTTGAGAGTAGAATTTGGAACAGTTTTATTGGCAGTGTTAACTCTGTTCCTGTCTTGCTTGCGCAGAAGAGCTATTGACATCTCTAGAACTTCAATTGGAGAGTGCCATGGATTTCAAAACAGGTAATTGCCTTCATAAAATGGTGACACAGATGTTTTTGATTTTCTCCTGGATAATGCAGTATCCAATTTAACACAAATATGATGTTTAGTTGAACATAATAACATTCAGTGTAATTTTGTTTCTTAATTAGGCATTGCTTTTGTATAGTATCTAGATTTCAATGCAAGAAATTTCCTTCCTGCAATGCTAATTTAGACAATTCTCATTTTCTCTGAATAACATAATGTTCAAATCAACGATAGTACAATATTTAATCTAACAAAATAACATTGCACGTAATCTTAATGTAATATTTCCTCTATATTGTCTACTTTAATTCAATACAGTGTGCGTTGTCTGACATTCAATTAGATGAGTTACCTCAAGAAGTCCAGAATTAGAAAAACTACACCTGACTATGAGTGGCGGATTCTCAATAGTATCTGATTTCTGAGATCAAATCGGTTTAAAGTCCCCTGCTGTTCCCTCCGCACCATAGATTCAAACCCCGTTACAATTTTTTTCTTCTAGGATTATCTTGATGGATTGTTTTTTTGGGGATATGAAATGAAATCCTATCAATGGCTTCCTCTATTGAATCATGTTAATAAAATGTAGCTATTTCACAGAACACGTTTTCCCTCTTAAAACAGACTTCCAAACCAGTCCAAGCTGTATCAGAACTTGAAAAAGACCACTGAGAAATATTTTGAGATAAAAGAATGAGTGGAACTAAAGGAGATGGTAGCTCACATTGTTGATTGGTTGCAGTATTCTGTATTGTGAATTCCTGCTTCTCTCTCTCCCCCCTTAAATTTAAAAATAAAAAAAATACCTTTCTTTTTTCCAAAAGATAGGCAATCAATACAGGGCTATTTTACAATAAAAATTGCACCATCGTAGGTGAGTCACCACCCATAGCTCTCAGCCAAGCGCAGTGAAACTTAATTTAAAACTGTGCCAAGAAGGAATAATAATTTCAACATGGTGCCATTAAGAGGTCTGGGGCTCTTCCTATCCATGTCAATTACAATAAATACAAAATAGTTAAAACAAATCCCAATGGTTGTTGAGATTTATAAAGGCCAACAAGAGAATCGATGGAACCAAACCCAAATTCTGAAATATCCCTCTCACAATTCCACTAGAAAGAATTGGTTAGTGCAAAAGCCCAGCAAAAATGATCTGAAAACAGAAATGCATGAGCGCACCCAAGAGAAAATGCCAATCACACAAGAAAAATACTAAATATAAATGCTCTTAGCCAGTGAAGCACCACCTGTTTTTAACCCGCGGGTAGGGCGGGTCTATGACTGGGTTGGGTCACCCGCATAGAACCTGCGATCTAGACTTGGACCCGGTGGGTTTTCCATAAGACCTAGCTACCTGCATCAAACCTGCGGGTAGCCCATTAGATCCATATCGGACCCGTATAGGACCCGTCGGGCATGAAAACCCACAAACTGTCCAAAATTTTGATTTTGATTTTGATTTTTTGGAAATGAGGTGGAGGGAAAAAATGCTTTATAAGCACCTCTCTCCCTTCCATTTCTCATTCACTTGTCATTTGAGTGTTTGGCTAATTTGTGTGAGCGTTGAGAGTGAAGCTAAAGGAGCCTGAAGGAGCTGTTGGAGGAGGCTAAAGGAGGCTTCATCGGATTAGACTAAGCTTCAGGTAGGCTTCCTGAACCTAGTTAGAATGTTTTCCATGTATTCATTTTTTTTTCTATGTTTGCAATTTTTTTATGTTTGGGGCTGCCTGTGGCTGAGTTTCTCAGCCATACAACGACCCTGTGTGGCTGAGATTTTCAAATTAAAAAAAAAATCAAAACCAAAAAAAATATTTAAAAACCAATATTTTTTATTTTATTTATTTTATTTTTTCTTCAGATTTTGTCACCATGCCACCAAAGGGTTTCAAACTATGTCGTGATCCGACATGGGCACATGGTCAACGAATAATTGCTAGTAATGACCACAATATCAAGTGCAATTATTGCAATGCCATAATGCATGCAGACATAAACAGACTGAAATACCACCTAGCTAGAATTCCTAGGAATGGTGAGGGATGTTGTCCAAGTTGCCCTGATGAAGTCACTACTGAAATGGTAGCTGCTTTGGAATCCATTAAAGAAGCAAGTTCTAAGAGGGCAAGAAGGAAGGATGAGATTGTTGGGATAAGTAGATCTTCATCTCAGAGTGAAACATAGTTTCAAAATCCAGGTATTGGTAACTCCTCTTCAAGTGTAGTGGAAAACAGGAGTATAACCTCTTCTTTCTTCAGTCCTCGTACAACTCCAGGATCTCAACCAACCTTGGATAGTTTCAATGAAAAGAAGAGGAAGGAGGCAAATATGGCAGTGAGGAGGTTTTGGTACCATAATAGTCTTTCTTTCAACCATGCAAATTCTTATTTTTATCAGCCCATGGTGGATGCCATTGCAAGTGTTGGCCCTGGATACAAAGCCCCATCTTATAATGCACTTAGGGGGAAAGAGCTAGATGAGGAGCTTGAGTGTGTCAAGGAACAATTGAAGAGCATTAAAAGTTCATGGAAATTTACAGGTTGTACAATTATGTCTGATGGGTGGACAGATCAGAGGGGTAGAACAATAATAAATTTTGTTGTAGCTTGCCCTAAAGGAACCATGTTCCTAAAATCCATTGATGCATCTGCAAATGTAAAAAATTCACATTTGCTTTTTTCATTGTTGGCTGATGTGGCGGAGGAAGTTGGGGTTGCAAATGTTGTCCAAGTAATCACGGACAATGCAACAAATTATGTGGCAGCTGGAAGGTTGCTTTGTGCCAAATATCCCACCATTTTTTGGACTCCATGCGTTGCCACTTGATGATAGAGGACATTGGGAAGTTGGAGTGGGTGCAAGATGTTGTGCAAGAATGCAAGCATATTACCAAGTATATTTATAATCATGCTTGGGTGTTGAACCTTATGAGGGAATTCACACAGGGTGAGCTTAGTCGCCCAACTGTCACACTGTTTGCTACAAACTTTCTTTCCCTCCAAAGCCTTTTGTATGAGTACCAAGCTTTGAGAAGAATGTCTTGTAGCCAACAATGCGTATTTTGGAAAGATAGCACAAAACCAGAAGCAATGTCTGTGAAAACATCTGTCTTTGCTGATAGTTTTTGGGACAAAGTCATTGAGATTGTCAGCTTCACTAAGCCCCTTGTGAAAGTCTTGAGATTGATGGATGGAGAGAAAGCTGCAATGGGATATATTTATGAGGGCATGGACAGGGCCAAAGAGGCCATCAAAACTTTCTATAAGGGAAATGAATCTAAATATCTCCCTATATGGCAAATTATTGATTCTAGGTGGGACAGACAACTACATTCACCATTGTATGCAGCAGGAGCATATCTCAATCTGAGCTTATTCTATAATGAGGGGTCTAGCATTCAAAGAGATCTCGAGGTGATGAGAGGTGTCATGATATGCATTGAGAAGATGTTCCCGGATCAAGATATTCAAGTCAAATCAACATACAACGAGATATGTACAAGGAAGCATCTGGCATGTTTGGATTCAGCTCAAGCCAACATCTCAAGAACAAGAAAATGCCTTGTAAGTGCAAATTG
Organism: Pinus taeda; assembly: GCA_000404065.3. Lineage (NCBI taxonomy): Eukaryota > Viridiplantae > Streptophyta > Pinopsida > Pinales > Pinaceae > Pinus > Pinus taeda. The sequence continues at coordinate 201,806 of APFE031692521.1, forward strand.
TTAGAACTTAGCTTGTAATTTTGCTAGTTCTCTTTTATATGTTTGGTATCACAAACTGATAATCTTTGTTGTTATTTTTTTACAGCTCATTGGTGGATAGATTGTGGCACTAAGACACCACAATTACAAGAATTCGCCATCAGAGTTCTGAGTCAACCCTGTAGTGCTTCTTTTTGTGAGCACAATTGGTCAGTGTTTGAACTTTGAGCACATCCACAACAAAAAGAGAAAACAGGTTGGAGCATGAGAGGTTGGAGAATTTGGTTTTCATCTACTGCAACCTTCGAATGCTCACAAAACAAGTGCAACCAAAGGATACAAATCCAATTTTATTGGATACTATTGATTTAGAGTCTGATTGGGTTGTGGAGGAGGAGGCCCCTGATTTGAGTTGGCTTGATGAAGAGACTGAGGATCTCTCTAGTTTGCCATCTCAAATGGAGACTCCCAATACACCTGCCTCACAGTTGCTTCAACCTTCCGATGTTACCACTAGCTCCACGAGGGCTTATTTTAGGCGTGGTCGTCCATGAGTGATGAGACTCAAGATTATTATGAGACAATCATTTATCATTTATGACATGTATTTGAATTTTGAACTCGCTGACATTTTTGATTTTAATTATGGAATCATGAGTCCTTTTCTTATTCAGTATCTAAATGTTTTGCTTACAAAAATCGAATATGTTATGTTGTACTTTTATAGATATGAGATGATGTTATGAATTATTGCATATATTGTGGTTTTTATAACTTATAAGGATTGGAATGGTCATTAGTTACTTTTTTGTGTTGAAAATTTACCATATTTTAAGTTTTTTTTTTGTATTTTGACGAGTCTTATAAGGGTCGTTCCCGAGTCTTATACGAGTCGACGAGTCAATGCAGTGACGAGTCTTATACGAGTACGAGTCGTGCAACATTGCTCTTAGCTTATCATGCTTTGTATATGAGATCAAGAAGATCACAAGATATGATGATACAAATGAGAGCTTGAGTTGTATTTATACACAACTCAAGTGAGGTGTCCTCCTAATATAGATTATGGGTCTGTTACAACAAAATTTTGCACCCTAGTGCAAAGCCTCACTAGGTGACCAAGACAATTAATAACATGGGAGGGTTACCACTATCACCTTAGCAACTACAACCCTCGTTTTAGTGATAGATGCAATCCAACACAAGGGAGGCTTCCCCTGTAGATCTTAGGGATCAAATGGCCCAATCAAACCAAGTAAAGGGCATTCTAAGGCTTCTACTTCTTATACCGCCAACTAAGAGGATCAAACAATTAGGGTTGGTGGTGGGTTTTTAAGGTAATTTCAAGTTTTGAGCTCAAAGGGTCCTATGGCTTTTCTATGGGTTTAGGTCAACCAATAAAGGCTCAAGGAAGGCCCCCAAACATACAAAATCAAGAAATTAAACTTGGCTGAAGTAAACTAGCATGAAAAATCATAAATTACAGTAATATACTAGTTTCTAATAGAAAGAAAACTAGCCCTATGCTCTATGATGATAAAGTGAAAAATTAAGGGCTACGATGACAGTGAATAAGAGAATTAATTATAACAATTTTTTCTGTGGTAAAATAACATATAACAGGATTGAAACCATAGATGTCAGCTCTCAATTATGGCTGGAAAGTACACTTTAAATGACACTTTTGGTTTCCAATATATTCAAAACAATTTATAACCTTAGAACAATGACATCTAAGGGTAAAAATGCTGAAAATAAATGTTTTTGCTGTTATTAAACCCTAATTTACCTTGTTGCCACACAATCTAGCAGGGGTCCTAGAAGGGGTACCAAGGGGACAACTACTAGACCTAATGACAACAATGGGACAAGGACCCACTGTCACCTCAGTTGTTGTTCGCTGCTCTTTACGAACTTTCACCAATGGGAAGAGTCCCGATTGTGAAGGAAATCACTTAGAATAATAGGATCAATAACAAGGTATGAGGTGATTTCCAAAGCCCATCCAAAGGAGAGGCTTAGATAATGGTTTGATTGCTTTAAAAACAAGATAATGGCTCTCCAAGAAAGACTTATGAGAAGACCTAAACCTAGGAAAAAGGGATATTCAATACAAGGGATACACCTAGATCAAGGCTTCGTAAAGGAATAAAGGACCTCTCTTAAGGTTTTGCAATATAGTGACCATATGAAGATTTGGGACCACAAGAGAGACAAAAGGGCTCCAAGCAAGGCCTAGGGTTTGCAAAATCAAAAGAAGAATAAGTCACCTAGGTCAAGCACAGATAAGATAGGTCAAGGAATGATCAACTTCCAATGAGTTTTTAAGAGTGATTGACCTATTGAAAGCCGCTAACCAAAGAAGCCTAGGAGAAGAATTGATGTTAAAGCTAGGGCTGGAGGTTTCTCCAAATCTAGTCGTGAAATTTGCTTCAAAACTTGAGGACACTTGAAGAGACCCCAACGCAGTAGCATGCCAACTCACTCTTGAAGGAAACCACACTAATGCATTTTGCACTAGGCCCTAGGAGACCTTCTAAGGTTAGGACATAAAGTGGAAATAGTGAAAGGAATAGGTTAGGGGTGATCAACTAGGATTAAGACCCAGTGCCTTAACAATTGGGAGAAATGGAGTCAAAATTGAACTTGATGAAGGGACTTCGCTCTATCAAGGAGTCCTATGCAGCTTTTCGCTAACCCTAACGAGGCAACTACCCAACAACAAAAGAATTTATACTTCACCATAGCAAGAGATGGTGGAGTTTCAAGGTTTGTAAGACAACACAAGCCTTTAGGAACATTCATTCACAATACCTAACATGTAATGCATGCAATACTTCAAAATCATAGTGTTTTCATGAATTCACATTACAGTTAGGGCACATTAAGATTTAACAAGACATCCATGCATTAATTATGTAACAAAGCACATAAATATCATCAAAATAACACTTACAAAGTATAACGTATATATCCATCCATCATTTTTGCAATTAGAAGCTCCAAGACAAGAATAATGAAAATCCAAACATCAAAATGCATCAACAAGATCCAATTTCGTCCATCAATTGCACGTCCGAATTCTTTTTACAAGAGAAATCCCAATCCAAATGATGATCATTTACAAATGAGGCTTGCTTTTATTTATATGAGCCTCAAGGGGTTTGATTTAGTCTAATTAGCCTAATAAGCCCCTAAAAACAACTTTAATGTGCAAAATAACAATCCAATTGGCGACAAGCCCACCAAATAGCTCAAAAGTACTCAACAAGCCTTCCCAATGAGGCCGAAATGATAGATGATACAAATGGTCATTGGAAAGCCTACATAAGTCCTCCATGTGCCAAAATGAAGAGGAAGGCTCTCAAAATGATGACCAAGGTGTTGGCCCCTTGGTTTCCAAGCAAAACATTTGTGGTGCTCCCAAGTGGCTCTGGGGCAGAGTGAATGGTCTCATGGGTTTCCAACTAGATCAAACAAGTTGATGGTCCATCAATAAGGGCAAGAATGATGATACAATCCCTCCCTTGTTTCTGTGGGTGAGACAAAACCCCATGTGGTCCCTAGATCAACTACCAAGAGTCTGATACAAGTATGTGGCTGGCTGGGCAATGTGGTCCAAGTGCATCATCATCTCTATATAGTTGGGGAATGAGCAAGCATAATATGGTCTTGAAGAATCCCATGGCATGGCAATCAATGCTCTGCTGTGCAGGAGGCCCGTGACTCTCAATGCTCACCCTACAAGTGCCATCATGACCCTCTGGAGGGCTTGGATCCCATATAAGGAGGCCAAGCCCAAGATGAAGACCCACATGCAATCCTGTATAAGATCCAAAGCGTCTCCTTACCTTGCAGTACAACAATTCATTAGTGCAATTGAGTAAATAATCTTGCAAACCAGGGGCAAAAGTGGACACTTCATGTTGAGAAATATAGGGCATCTGTATTTAACTTGATTTCTCTTTTTCTAACATTATCTTATGATGTTTCACTTGTTATATTTTCTTTCAATTTGTTATGTTCTTATCATTAAGACTAATGCCAATCCATGAAGATCACAAACAAAAAAAGGAACACAAGATGTAGGCACACAGCGAGGGCAAAACCCCTAAGTAGGGGAAAACCCAGTCAAGAACTCTTCCTTTAGTAGATTCATATCATAGTGAGACAACCAAGACTTTTGACACCTAGACCAAGAAACTGTTGAAGAATCTAGGGCAATTAGATATAATAGGATTCTTCTAGACTTGATAACAATTTGTGAAGCACTTTTTCAATTTAACTTGTTAGCTTGATCTTTTTCTCTTATTATTAGTGTATGTGTGTTTACTTGATCAAATTGCTATCAAAACACAAGAAACAAAAACACAAGATATTGGCTCTCTGCCAGGGCAAAACCTCTCTCTCTTAGAGAGGAAAACCCTTTCATAAATTTCTCTTGTTGAAGCTTCTATTGGTTAGTGCCAAACCCTAGACCCTTGACAAGAATATCCTCCAAGCACAAGTCAAGTTCTTCCTTCTTCCAACACTTTGTTTCTCGGCACTTCATCCTCCTTCTTCCGGCACTTCGTTCCCCGACACTTCGTTCCTCGACACTTCGTTGCTCGACACTTCGTCCTCCTTCTGGCAATTAGTGATAGACCTTGTTATGTGAGCTCTAGAAGAGTTTCTTTATCTTTGATCCTTAGTGAGGTCCTTCACTTATGGAGATGCCTTCCTTCTCTTGACCAACTGAGCACCTTCTTGACCAACTGAGCACTGCATCCCTAGTTTCTCGCACGTGTGGGAGATTTCCTTGTGTATTTGACTCCTTTTACCTTCGCTTGGGAGAGCCTCTTCTTCGCTTGAGTAGGAGGCCTTATAGGCCTAAGTTTCTAGCCCAAACAAAGAGAAATATATGATTGTGATATTGCTGCCATAGTGACCACAGACTGCCCTCCTTTTCACGCATGTGTGACTGTAATTCACCCTTAAATCAGCCCTTTAAACTTCAGTTTAATCTCCTTCTTCTTCGCTGCACTAGAGGCTCCTTATGCTCAACTTCTCTGACCCTTTTCTCGACTATCTTCTTTGCTGATTTTAGAGGTAGTTGTTTCTTGTCATTGGAGGAGTGGACAACCTCTATATATAGAGGATTGTCCCTCCTTTAAGCCGACATGAGGCCGACTTGACTTTTCCACTTCGTTTTTGCTTCTTTGGTGATGTCGTTGCGTGGAGAGGACTTGTGACTTTGCTTGGAGGGATATCTTTGACTCTTATACAAATGTATACATAGTGTAACATGCCCTTAAGGGTCTTCAACATTTTCTTTTGACTCTTCGACTTACCTATAACACTTTGACATGTGCTAGACCTATTTCAATGAGCAAGAAACTCCTTGATAAATAAAACAAAAATAATATTTCTTTTCTTGTATAAATACAAATATCAAAAGTACATTTATGAAGACCGAATCTAGTTACACTTTCCTCAACACTACCTCTTAACTAGGAAGGTATTCATAAATCATTACAAGGTGTTTGGCTATTTTTCAATCTTGAAGAATTCACATAAGAGAAACCGGATTGGCAGTCCATCTGTTATAGCATCATAGTAACCAACATTGTTTATAGCAAGGCCTTAACTAACAAATCTATCTCTCATAAGATCAGAGCACAATGTTGGCGAGACCGATGACCTATAGACACCTTAATCATTGTCTCTCAAGGTACATACCCACCTGGGTGTTCACTGAGTATGACCTTCTAGGACTATTCTTCTCTTGGGTTCCCAACCCTCAAAGAATATTGGTCCTCTTGCCTACTCTTAGCTGGGATGCCCTACACATACTCAAAGAGTATCAGATGCCAGATGATTACCCAGTCCTTCCATTCTTTCTTCCCAAGTGAAGACAAGAATGTTGTGTCTATCTCTTCCTCTTAATTGAGGAAGACATGCCCAAGTTTCCTCTAACCAAAAACTTGATCAAGCTCCTTTGTATTTGGGAGCTTGTTAGAACTCCCTCTTAGCTAGGGACTTGTCCATTCATCAACAACTTCTTCTTCATGTGTCCTTCAACTGCTTTATCTCCTTCTTTTTTTTGATGTCATGAAGTCTTTGTTTGAACTTCTTCTTGGTAGGGCACCGACCATCGATCGCTTTCCTTCCCGACTTGTCATGTCTTTGGTTCCTTCATGGAAAGTGGCCTTCTTGATATATGTCAGGTTCTTTTGTCATCTGGCTACTCCTTTGTCATCTGACTATGCTTCGAAATATTTATCACATAGATGCTTAGTTGTACTTGCTTGTTCCCATACTTTGATTTAGTAGCCCTTCATGACTTCATCGTGATATTGCTTCAACATCAAATAGTGCTTGGATGGCTTCTTCATCATGACATCATTATAGAGTTGAATCAGTTATCTGCAGCTTAATATCTCCAAGGCCTTCATAGGTGTCAAGGGTCCTTTGATCTTTTTCTTCCTTTGTCAGAGTTGTCATGCCTTCTTTCAGGAGATGTCTTTAATAGATCTTGTCAGATAGTGATTCTTTGTGACCATGGTGTTCTTCACATGCTTGATCTCTTTCTTCATTTGCTTCTTTTTGGATTGATTAGTCAACCACCTTATACTCCTTATGAGAGCACTTCTTCATGTTGACCTTCATTGCATTGTAGTACATGCCTTCCAGCATGTCATTGGTGAAAGAGATCCTTTTATACTTGATCATGCTTTAGAACTATTCCCATGACCCAATAATATATATGATGACATGACTTAAACTTTGATACATACATACCTCATCTTGATTCTGCTTTGATCATCTTGGCTTCGTTTGATGGTTCTTCTTGATTGGTGTAGCCTTTCTTGCTTCATCTTTTCTTGTCTACATATCATTCCTTCTTGATTCCCATGAATGGGACTCCCAATGAAACATTTGCTCTTATTTATGAACCTTCTTTTGAAGATTCTATTAGAAGATCTTGATGACCCTTATCATGCAAATGTTTCTTCCTTCTGATGATGGAGGCCTTCTAAGATTGTAATCATGATCAATTATTCTTTCATTATGGATGAGGTCCTATAATAGGTATGCTTCTTCTACATGAATATCTTGAGCTATATCTATACCATGCTCCTATATTCTAGAAGATGCTACTTAACCATGCATTCTATCCCATCTCTATATGCTCCTATGCTACTCAAAGATTTGAAAGAAGACTTAAGTAAAGAGGTTGACTTAGTCATAGTAGAGATCTGGAGGATCTTTCTTCTTCTGGTTCTTGTCTTCTTCTTTCACTTCTTGAGTTATGTGAGCTTTTTCTCCTTTTCTCTTGTTGTTGTTGTCTTTAAGTTTGGGACAATCCCTTTTGTAGTGTCCATATTGTTGACATCCAAAGCATTGGACTTTGGACATATCTCTATTGCTTGTTCTTCGTGGACCAAATTTGCCAAATTTTCCCTTTCGCTTGGCCATGGTAGCAAATGCTTGCTCCTTTGATCCCACATCATCCTTGGCTTTGAGTCTAGTTTCCTCTATCTTTCATAGAGACCATAGTTCACTTAGTGGGGTACCTTCCTTCTTGGCATATATGATTGATGTGAAGTTTCCCCAATCCTCAGGTAGAGCATTGAGTACTACAGTTGTCATTTCTCTGTTAGACATGCCTTCTCCTAGTTCTTGAAGTTGATCCCTCTTCTTAGAGATCTTCAGGAAGTAGGGAGCTATTCCTTCCTTTGATATCTTCATCTTGTACAAATCATTTCATAGAGATATCACTTCTCCAGCTGTGCTTACCGAGAACAACTCTATTAGTTTATCATAGATTTCTTTTTGATGTTTCAAATTTGGAGACATAAGGAATGAGAGAGTCTTTGATAGATTCTATTAGAATCCTTTGAGCTCTTGTTTCATCCGTATTGTACTTGGCTAAGGCTTGAGTTTGTTCCTTAGTAGGGATAGTTGTATTCCCTTTGATGAGGTCTAGAAGTTCATTCTCCTTGAGAAGTAAATCAGTCCTCTTCTTCCATGCAAGGAAGTTAATGGTCCCAACCAGTTTGTTGCTTTCCTTGCAAAAAGACATTGATGTATGTTCAGGAGGGGACATATATACTTACTTGATAGTGTTTGTGATGTAGTAGTCTTGCTTTCTTCTTGAAGACTTGATGGCTTACCTTCTTGGATCTTGATTATCTTCCTTCAAATAGACTTGCTTGATGATGAGATTTTCTTGGAGAGTGAAGATTTGACTTGTAGATCTTCTTCCTTGAAGATGGTGTAGCTTGAAGTAGGTTCCTCTTTGACTTGATCTTCTTGTAGGTGCCTTTGTATGAAAGGCTTCTCTTCTTGCTTTGTAGTCTTCCTTGATGAATAGTAGATGGTAGACCTTCTTGTCCTTGATGTGATTGAGACTTCTTGGCTTGATGCTTCAACTTTGTAGTTATTCTTGAGATGTCCTTTCTTGATGAGTAACCGTATGAGCGTTCTTGAGATGCCGTTTCCTTGATGTGTCACCTTATCTTTGATACCATGTTGAAGAATCTAGGACAATTAGATATAGTAGGATTCTTCTAGACTTGATAACAATTTGTGAAGTACTTTTTCAATTTAACTTCTTAGCTTGATCTTTTTCTCTCATTATTATTGTATGTGCGTTTACTTCATCAAACTGCTATCGAAACACAAGAAACAAGAACACAAGATATTGGCTCTCTGCTAGGCAAAACCTCTCTCTCTTAGAGAGGAAAACCCTTTCGTAAATTTCTCTTATTGAAGCTTCTATTGATCAATGCCAAACCCTAGACCCTTGACAAGAATATCCTCCAAGCACAAGTCAATTCCTTCCTTCTTCCGACACTTTGTTTCTCGGCACTTCGTCCTCCTTCTTCCGGCACTTTATTCCCTAACACTTCGTCCTCCTCCTTCTGGCAATTGGTGATAGACCTTGTTGTGTGAGCGTTAGAAGAGATACTTTATCTTTGATCCTTAGTGAGGTCCTTCACTTGTGGAGATGCCTTCCTTCTCTTGATCAACCGAGCACCTTCTTGATGTGTAGTTGCAGACTTGATATGACAGCACTGCAGCGCTAGTTTCTCGCAGGAGTGGGAGGTTTCCTTGTGTATTTGACTCCTTTTGCCTTCGCTTGGGAGAGCTTCTTCTTCACTTGAGTAGGAGGCCTTATAGGCCTAAGTTTCTAGCCCAAACAAAGAGAAATATATGACTGATATTGCCGCTGTAGTGACCGCAGATTACCCTCCTTTTCTCGCACGTGTGACTGTAATTCACCCTTAAATCAGCCCTCTAAACTTCGGTTTAGTCTCCTTCTTCGCTGCACTAGAGGCTCCTTATGCTCAACTTCTCTCACCCTTTTCTCGGCTATCTTCTTCACTGATTTTAGAGGTAGTTATTTCTTGTCATTGGAGGAGTGGACAACCTCTATATATAGAGAATTGTCCCTCCTTTAGGCCGACTTGAGGACTTAAGGCTGACTTGACTTTTCCACTTCGTTTTTGCTTCTTTGGTGATGTCGTTGCATGGAGAGAACTTGTGACTTTGCTTGGAGGGATATCTTTGACTCTTATACAAATGTATACATAGTGTAACATGCCCTTAAGGGTCTTCAACATTTTCTTTTGACTGTTTGACTTACCTATAGCACTTTGACATGCTCTAGACCTATGTCAATGAGCAAGAAACTCATTGATAAATATAACAAAAATAATATTTCTTTTCTTGTATAAATACAAATATCAAAAGTACATTTATAAAGACCGAACCTAGTTACACTTTCTTCAACAAAAACAACCTTCCATCCATCAATTCAGCCTAGCTCACATTTGTTGGTCCATTTCTTCATATGTAGTTCATCTTTACTTTCTTATACTTTGGTCCTGTAGTTGCATGAAGTCTTTGACCTTGATCTTTGCTCTATATAAAACTTTGGTCCTCTATCATACATAACTCGGTCCTTTGTCATATATACTTAAGTGCTGAGTATTACATATAAACTTCAGTTCCCTGTCATATATACTTTGGTCCTCTGTTATATATGATTCGATCATCTGTCATACTTTAGTGCTCTGTATTACATATAAGCTTCAGTTCCTTGTCATATATACTTCGGTCCTCAATTATATATGATTCGATCCTCTTTATAAACTTTAGTTCTCTATCATTGTTAAAATTGGAAACTAGGGCCAAAATCCATGTGGGTCATCTCATTTATGGCAGCTGATATTTTTCCTAGATTCCTCTTGTCGAGAGGTATAGGATTGATCTAAAGATCATCCGATTCTGACAAGTATTTATGGAGATATGAATTTATTTGTATTTACTTGACATTTTGTCAAGGTCGGCCAACAGTTAAATGTGTGGCACACATGCCTGGTGAATCATATAAATACAAGTGAGGTTAATTCATTTTATCATCATCTCATCTCACTCATTTCTCCTCTCTCTCTCCTTAGCTTTGGGTTACACAAGGAGCAGCTCACACGTGGGAAGAAGGAGGACGCAGAAGCTTCTGAAGGTCTTTTTGACCTGCGTTGACCTTAGAAGAGTGTGGTTTTGGTGTGGCTGCCTCTCCTAGGCAGGCCACATTTTTTGGCACGAAAATCGAGGCAATCTGACCTCAGGTTTGACCAACGTTGACTACCCTAGTTTGGGGCAGCAGGTTGACTTTAGTCAACTGCAGTTTGACTGTGTATTTGGGGTTGTTTAAGGACTGATTCTTCAGGCTGTTAGAAGACTAGTTGACCGGGAAATTGACTATTGATTTGGGGTAGCATCGGATGTGCTCTAGCCACGAAATTTGGTGGAGAGGTTGGGGCACATGAGATCTCCAATACCCAGAAAGGGTTTGGGCAGATTCTAAACAAAATAAGGAGATATTAAAATAATAATATTTTTAAATGGAGTCCCTAAGTCTAAACTTAGGAAAATAAAATATTAATGTGTATTAATATGAATCTGTGTTAGAATGGTCCAAAAGACATGGATCAAGCTAGATCTAATCTTAGCCGTTGATTAGGGACTTAATCTTGGCCATTGAGATGTCAATAGGAAAAGTATAAGAGGAGGCTTCAGGGTCACTTGGAGAATACACCAGAGTGATCAGTCATTCTATTCTCTAGAGCAGGGTTTGCTAAGAGAGATAGAATCAGTGATCGAAGAGTAGCTGAGGGGCATTGAGTACAAAGAGACAAAGATGCAAAGATAGTGCCGGGATAGCAACAGAGCAGCTAGAGAGAGAGACGCAGGAGCAGCAGTGCTCACGTAGGGCCACACAGAAGCAGCTAAGCACTGCGCAGAGCACCACAGGGGCCAACATAGCTGATGCAGAGGCTCAGATAGCTGATGCAGGGCCTCCTGGGGCTGACGCAGGGCCAGCGCTGGGCTAGGAGAGGCTGACGCAGTCCAGATTGGGCAGACGCTGGGGTTTCTGGGGAAGATTGGTGCTGAGTAGCTGCCAAAAGGATTATCCGGTGTTTTAGCCAGTAGATTTGTCAGAAAATGAGAGGTATTACTGCTAAGGAAATTTTTTGTTGGGTAGGCTAGTTTCGGCACCCAGATTGTACTCTGATATTGCTTAATAAGAAAACCCTCAGATAGCTGCACCGGTTTTCCCACATTGGGTTTTTTTGGGGACATTGGTCCAAAAATAATGGTGTCATCTGGTGTGTTTGTTCTTGTTTCTTTTAGTTGCTAATCTGTAATATGTTGAGCATGCACTAGTGTTTATTTTCAGTATTTACATTGTAAATAACTTGTTAAGGAAAATAACAAGTAGGTAGGAATAAATCAGATAAAGTGCATGGAGGGTTTCTAACTAAGTAAACTTAGAAACTTCAACATGGTATTGGAGCGTGATTGCAGATCACAGGAGGACTAAAAGACATCAACCGAGCGGAGCAATAGCAGCGGAAAACAACTGTCCCAAGGTGACAGAAGCTGTTTCTAGCAACGCTGAAGCCAAGGAGTGTGACGCAGAGCTAGCCAAGGCCACGCTGAGGAAGTTGGGAGCTGCGCAGAGCCTCAGAGAGGCCAGCGTTGCTGACGTAGAGGGTTAGAGGGCTGACGCAGACCCATTCGGGGTGACGTAGGGCCAGTGTGAGGCAGAGAGGGGCTGACACAGTTCACATAGAGGTAGTTGCTGGGGTCTAGAAGGCTGCAGGAATATTGCAGAGTAGAGTTGGTGAGATACTGTAGTTAGAACAATACCTGATAGAGCAGGGCCAAAGGAGTTGTTACCGAGGGTTTCTAGCTGAGGAACTCGGATCAGAAGTGCAGCTGCATAAGTCGATCAAAGTAGGGGGCATCTCGACAAGCGGCAAAAGGATTTCCACGAGGGAAATCAGGACTTAGAGGGAGTCCAAAAGAGAACTTCCAGACGGGAAGTAGAGACTCAGAGGAGTCGAACAGAGAACTTCCAGGAGGGAAGTAGAGGAGCATCATGGCACTACACAGGGTAAGAGACTAGGATAGACTGCACGGAGCATCGAACTTCGTAGTTTGGAAGGCCAAAATCTTATCCATGCTTGATAGGAATCGTGTTAAGAACTTCGCCTTGAAGGTAATAGCTGTCCTAGTCGACCCCAGTGATAATGATAGGTACGAGGAAGTGATGGAGAGGGCCAAGTGCATTATCCTTGACAGGGTCAAGGATCGTGTGGTACCACATATAGCCGAGAAGGAAACGACATTTGAGATGTGGGAGGCTCTCAAGAAGTTGTACCAGCATACTTCTATGCAAAGAAGAATGCTGTTTGGGAATCATATGAGGTCATATCAGATGAAGAAGGGACAATCGATTAACACCTTCCTCGAAGGACTGAATGAGATCCGACAGCAGTTGACTACTATAGGAGCGACAACGGATCACGAGTTGATGGTGAGGACAACCCTGAATGCTATCTCAGAAGACTGGGAAGTATTTGTCCAGAGTATACTAGGTAGAGGGACACTTCCACCTTGGGACGAGATGTGGGCAACTCTTCGCCAGGAAGAGATCAGACAACAGTCGAAGACAGGTAGCAGCAGCAAGGGGATCAAAGTCAAGCAGGAGGAGGAAGATGTGGCCCTAGCATCTGAGGGAAAGCAAGAAAAGCGAAAGAAGAAAGATCTCTCCAAGATCAAGTGCTTCCATTGTGGGGAGATGGGTCATTATGCGACCTAGTGTCCAAGGAAGAAGAGTAAGGGAGAGTCTTCCGAGACTAAGGCAGCGCCAACACGGGAAGAGAAGGAAGTGTTGACAGACGATGACTGTGCCATGAGTGCACATGCAACACTTGAGCAGAAGTGGGGAGACATCGAGTTGTAGTCAGATGGACTACAAGCGATGAGGGGCAGGATCCTTGA
>APFE031692523.1:0-12500 GCA_000404065.3 Pinus taeda
TTCCTTGGGGGGGTGGTTGTTCCTCTAATGGTTGATTTCCCGTACTAATTAATGTTTCCTTTAGCTGACACATTTTCCCTTCCACTAGGTTGTCAACAGGGAGCTTATTATAAGAGAATATTCATATATTGTGCTCCTTCCAAATTTCCCAAAGGATGAAACCTCGAATGAAATTTCCGGTAAGGTTCACCACCTCGTTTTTTGTATAATGCACCCGCCATTTCTTTATTGTTTCTTGTATGCTCTCTCGACTTTGGTTTCTATATCTAAATATTGAGGCTAATTAGTCCCATAGTGCCTCCATATAGTTACAGGTGTTGAGTAAATGATTAAGCCTCTCTTTTGTGTTTTCAGAGAGGAAACACAAAGAGGAACCTATAATTCCTCTCTTTATAAGTTTGTCCCAAGTTAGGACCTTCTGGTGTAAAATCAATGACATGAAAATTTTAATTTATGGCCAATGTGGCACCATCCATATTTTTCTCCACGATGGATCATTTGTACCAGTATATCCCTCACTAAGATAAGCTTTGACTTCCTTGAGATGTAACTCCACATCTTCTTTCTTCCGCCATTTAAGTTGGTCTTGGTCATTATTGAACATAATTCTTCGTTTTCTTAGTTCCTCTCTTAGATACTGAATAGTTAAGTCATTCTAGGTTGACCGTCGAAAGATATTAAAATTCCATCGCTGCCATTTGTTATTTTCTAGTCCTTGATCCTAGAATTGGTGGAATTCTCTATACTCTCATATTTCTGTGCTCAGTTTGAAGGGATGTCATTCCTCCCTACATAACTTAGCTTGTTTCTACCACGCATCATCCCAAAATAGGGCCTCCTTTCCAATTATGATTTCCCAGAATATTGTTTTTGCATGATACCTCTTTATTCCATGCTAAATTCCAAATTGCGAACCCCTGAGTGGAACTTTATAACCAGACTAACTATTTTGTATGGAAATTAGGTGCATATTTTGATTTCCAAAGCCTTTCCCAAGGTGATGACCCCCCTTTTAACCATCTCCACCATAATTTTGCTACATTTTCTTTGTTGGTTACCTCTGGATCTTGAAGACCTAGCCCACCTGCATCTTTTGGTTTGCACTCTATTTAAGGCCACTAGCGCCCATTTTCATTTCACCTCTAGCCCTCGCCACAAGAAGTTCCTTTGGATGTCCCAGATCTTTTGTAGTATGCCTTTGGGAAAAGGGAGGATAGATAGCATATACCTTGGAATAGCTTGTAGCATTGTGTTTGTTAGAATCAGATGATCAACCAGGTTTAGGGCTTTGACATTCCATTTTTTCACCCTATCCTCAAGGTTTGATACAATTTTTTCCTAATTGGAGTTTTCTAGCTTGGCACCATTAGAGGGACCCAAGGTACTTTGATGGGAGGGATTAAAACATATATGCCTTTTTTACCTATGCTATGGTTAGTATCTTGAAAAATATGCTTTTAGATACTCTTCAGAGATATTACTACATGGCCAGTAGTCCATTTGAAATATATTTTGCAAAATATAAGCATTATATTTGGCTTAAACGGAAATATATTGTGGGAAATTTCTCTACGATCTGTCGATCTCCATACCTGAGAATCCCCACCCAATGTTGAATTGAGAAATCAACGAAAGGTAGCACCTCCACAAGAAACAATGGTGTGTAAGTTAACCAAATATATCTATGGTATAAAACAGACTCCCAGAGCCTGGTACATAAAAATTGATGAGCATTTTGCACAGCACAGCTGAAAGAGAAGCCCTTATGATCCTAACCTCTACTGCAAATATCAAAGGGGGATATTGTGATCATCATTTTGTACGTCAATGACTTAGTAATCACAGGTAGTTACGAGAAGAGAATTTTGGCAGGATTTGAAAAGGTCCTTTGACATGACCGATCTTGGTCTATTGCATTATTGTCTTGGTTTGGAGGTGTGACAGACACATCACTGGATATTTGTATATAAAAGACAATATGCCAAGACACTTATTGAGAAATCACATATGAATGGCTGTAAGCCCATGCAAACTCCCATGGAGCTAGACCTAGTAGGAACTGCACCTCTTATCATTCAAGTGACACGTAAGTTACAATGTGGCAGACGAATAAGTAAAGTAACATGGAACTGGCACTTGCCCCCATTAATCAATCACATTCAAAAACATTTGGAGGTGTTAAAAACCATGGAATTCACATCAGTTCAGTGATTTTCAAATGTGTTAGTGGATAGGGTGGAAAATAAAGGGGTAGATAATGTCCATTTGCTCACCGACGTGATGTGCAAGTTTTCAGAGGGCTAGCTAAAGGAGGAAAGCCAAAGGTTGGCAGAGAGAGATCACTCCATGCCATTAAGGCAGGTTGATAGAGAAGGGGTGGGCCTGAATCAGGACAGTGATCTACCAGTTCATACGAACAAATAATCCTTCATTATGGACATACTTAGGAAAAGAGAAGGGGTATGTGTCTAAAATACAAGGATATAGTGATGGTTAATCATGGGAAGGAGAGGATTTCCCCCATAATAGATTGTTAGTGTGATCATCTCATTAATAGGATATGTGGCAAGAGGAGTGGGAAGGTACAAAATCAAGAGGGGAAACATACAAGAGAAAGGTTGGGGTGATTGTGATTTTGAACAAACTGCTCGCAGGGGAAAATGAGAGGAAGGACATCCATAAGTACACACGAATGAACAACAACATCGCTAGGAGGTCAAAGTTACTAAAAATGGAGAGGGAAAGTACTCAAATATCGGCGAGGCAAGTCTCATCTAGGGTGTCATCTTTAAATCATAGCTAGGGAGCAGGCTTCATCGACATAAGGCAAAACACTGAAAGGTGGTGTAATTGTGAGTTGGTGATAGTAATTTCTATGAGGGAAATTCAATTATCAAGGAGTGCAATGAGTAAGAGCTAGAGTGGTGCTAGTAGGCCAAGAGGTAGTTCCCCAGCGGATGCTCAAGGCTTTGAGTTTTGTAAACAGACATGCATGGAGGAAGCAGTGGAGGTTGTTGCTAAACAGTCACACAAAAGGGAAGGATATAGTGGAAATCTAGGAGAGTGAGGTTCGAAGACATTGTAGAGTTATCTTTGATGGTAGAATAGAGTAGGAAGGATATTGGATGATCAACAAAGGGAAATCCAAAACATAGATGACTGTGTACCAAAATACCTTGGAGACTGCTTGGCATGTCAAGACTCTAGTGGAAAAGCTGCAAGCAGAGGCAACAGAGTAGAGGAAAAAGAGCCAACTCGAGACAAAAATCGAGTTAAAATCTATAGACCAACACCTAAAAGGAATTGAAGAGGCTCTCAAGGGTTTGGTTAACATAGAGAAATTGCATGTTGGTAGAATTGGGGATCTTAACAAAATGTTCTCAATCTATCTAAATTATATCGATAATGTGGATATATCGATGGGTGTAGAGATAGGAGATTTGGCCTGCTTGAGGAAGTATCAATTTCGAGAGGCTTGCACTGCAAGCGGCTGTCCACTGGCAACCCTAGAGGCTCTAGCGACAACCCTTGTGGAGGACCCAACAATGGGGCCAACGACGATAACAACTCCAAACAAATAATATTGTGTTAGTTGATCATGGCATCAACCAATCTTTTGTTTAGTTTTGTGTTATGTTTATATAGGTAGTATTGTAGTTATTTTGTCAAGTTTAGGTCTGAAGATCAAAGTTATATAGCTATTCAGATAGGCAAACCTACATACAGTAGCAGTGGGAAGGGGAACTTTTTTGAACTATATAAGGGAAAGTAAAGACAGAAAAATATAATGGCATGCCTAGTTAAATGTGTGACAAAGAGAATCTTCTTCTACAACTGGTTTGGTAAACCAGCTACTATTTTTGTATTGTATGTTTATTTAGTAATATATTGAAACTTTACTAACTTACAAAAAATTTATCTTATTATCTTTCCCTTTAATATATTGTCTATTAAAAATATATGCTACATATTAAAAGATATTAAACATATATGCTAATATTGAAAGATATTAAACTCTTAGAACTTAATCTTTCTTATAAATATGAAATATTTGATATGATAAACATAAAATTTTATGTAAAAAATTTAAAAAATATATATTGTGTATTAAAATCTGACTGTAAATCTAACTGTATATTGTGTATTAAAATCTTACTGTAAATCTGCCTTACGCTGACTGTAAATCTAGTAGCATGAGTTTCATTTTACGGAGGAAGAGCTCTCATATAAAAAGTGCTACACATCACAATTATACTCCTTGTTTTTCAATTAGGCATGAAATAATTATAATTGTGTGTCAGTGTGGGAAGGTTAGGCATGAAATAATTATACTCCTTTCTTTTCAATTAGGCATGAGTTTGACATCCATAAATTTCACAAATCATTTAAGATGACATAAGTCTATAGCAATAGTTTAGGATTTCTGGTTATTAGACTATACACAATTATTTTATAGGAAGAAAAC
The DNA here is from genome assembly GCA_000404065.3 of Pinus taeda. Lineage (NCBI taxonomy): Eukaryota > Viridiplantae > Streptophyta > Pinopsida > Pinales > Pinaceae > Pinus > Pinus taeda. The sequence continues at coordinate 4,466 of APFE031692523.1, forward strand.
AAAAACCAAATACTAAAGCAAGCTCAATCCAATTCACTGCTAGCAATTCATCACAATTTTATAGTACTCGAAATATCAAAGTCATAAACTCATTTACAAACTTCCACAACAAATCAACAAGGTGAAATCTCAATGTTTTTGCTCCTGATCAGGACAAATTTCGAGTAAGCCATTTTACTACATTTCATGAAAATATTGTTGCAACTGTGGTTCACATCAAGGGTGCTACTACTTATGAAGTTTCTGGGATGCCATCTAATTGTGTTTCACTAGGTTTGTTTGTAGCACTTTTTCTTGGGTTAAAGCTTTCCATGGTAATCAGTGGAATCAACAAAGGATCTAATTGTGGACATCAAAGTTGCAAGATATAGAGAATATCTTCTTAATGGAGTTCCTTCTATAGTGATTTCCTTCAATTAGAGGAAAGCTCAAAGAAGTGACACTGATTTTAAGGAAGCTGCTAAAATATCCCTACTATTAATATATGTAGCACTGCGATATATGTAGAAGGGTGTTTATCCCAAAGACTGTTCCTTAAATGTTAATATTTGAACTCATCCTTCTGCACACAAGGGATTCAAAGTAACCAAACAAAGTACGTTAAAATTCTTAGCAAGATGGCAATTTGTAACTGCACAGACACTTTTCTCTTGGAATTTTATGTTTAGGGAATGAAGTATCGGTATAAAGTTAGCACAACTGGGTCGAGATGCTTCTGCTGTGGGAGATGCTTGTCATCTTAATTAAGTAAAGAAAAATAAGTGTAGAAGTGTTTTCTTTTCTTTTTCTTTACTGGTGCATTGATCATGCCATGGGTAAGTCCTTTGATATGAAAACTTGTTGGAAAGGAATTTAAATGATTATGAACATATTTATTTTATGGGTCTACAAGGAAGTTTACTAGCATGAACTCCTTATGGAAATAGTCCAATCAACTATAAAAAAAGATAAACAACCAAATATCATAAATCAGATCCTTGATGCATCTTGTAGTCTGTATCATAGTATTAATAACGACTGTAAAGTGTTTCTTGTTAGAGAAAGGGATGTTTACACGTTAAGTTCAGATTAAGGAGCTGAATGGCACTACCAAGGAATGTATCGACCAAAAACAATTTAATCATGTCCCAAAACATTCATTGTGAATGCATTGAACTTTGAAGCCATAATGGAGAAAGATGAATAGCTAAATAGATGCTAAATAGTTGAGGGAAACAAAGAGAGAGGCTAGGGAATTGTAGTTCTATGGTTTGGGTAAACGAGGAGAATTCTAGTTTCCCATTGGCTACCATATATATGGAAGCAAGGTTGTTGCTATTTTTGTCTGTGGGGTTTTGCTTCAATGCCCACTTTGCAGACCAATTTTTTTTAAGACGAAGTGAATGATAAGAGGAAGTTGACAGGGTCATCCTCTACTCTGCTCTGCTCCATGAATTATATAATGTGTATTTTAAGGTTAAATGGGTTGTGCATGATGTTGGTTGATCAGTTCTAATTAGCAGATGGATGAATGTTGAGATATGTTGAGGCCTTCTAGAAAGGGATTTTTAAATGGGTGAAAAATCAAGGTAATACACAGTGGTTTGGGAGTTTAGTCATGGGGATTTATTCAAGGTTGTTGATTTTGATAAGATTTATTTAGGGTCTTAGAATCTTGTTTTCCTCAATTGACCATTATTAGGTTTCAAAGACTAGTATGTAATGAGAAATACCTCATCATGGTGTTTATAATCCTAGCTATAGTTAAATGATCCCCTACAGAGGTCAACTCAGAAAATCCCCTTGACATACAATGAAAAAGAATTTCCAAGGAAAAATCATTTTTGAAAGATTAAATTAAAGTAAAAAAGGGAGGCTACACCCTATAATGTTTGAGTAAGCCATCTTAACTTCAAGGCTACACTAGTAAGTAATGAGGTCTCTATTCCATGACCAGAATATTTCTGACTTGACTTTGATTTTCTTTTCAATTTTAGAGCAGAATCTAGAACAACAAGATTTTCACATTCAGTAATCACTATATGATTTTTCTATGATTTTAAGGACCATTCATCCTCATAAAAATTCATATCCTTTCTCACCAATGTCCCCATTTGCACTTGAACTTAGATTATGTAGGCCTTGGACGTCATAATATATCCAACAAAGATCCCCTTTATATTCAAGGGTTCAATATTAATCATTTTCTCATCATGAATATGAATATAAATTTGACAAGAAAAAAGAAACAGATATGTAATACTTGTGGCTTCTCACCAACAAAATATTTCTTTGATGTTTTGTCCTTTAAGATCCTATGAGGAAATTGGTTCAAGATATAGAAAATTATGTTTAATTTTCTATTTTCTGTGCATTTGTCCTATCAACAATGTCAAGAAATTTTCCATCATTTCAACTCCTTTGCATTACATCCATGGATAACAGTTTAAAACTGAGAAAAATAAGTTTTCAATTTTCTATTTGTTGATAACAAATTCCGTACCTTTATTTTGTGTTATGTTTTGTATCACACTGAGGGTATTCAAGCAGAAAGCAATGCTTTGGAGCAAGTTATATGATAGGTTCTCCTTCAGATATTTCTTTCACTGCACTTTGATTTGAACCTGCAGCTACTTCAGGGCAACCTTTGGCAACAAGAAGAGAAAGATGAATAGCTAAATAGATGAGGGCAACAGAGAGAGAGGCTAGGGAATTGTAGTTCTATGATTTGGTTAAACGAGGAGAATTCTAGTTTCCCATTGGCTACCATATATATGGAAGCAACGTTGTTGTTATTTTTGTCTGTGGGGTTTTGCTTCAATGCTCATTTTCCAGACAATGAGTCTCGACATTACAACATGAAAAGCCAATTGTAAATTAGAAAATAAAATTTCCAATTGTAAATTAGAAAGTAAAATTTCCAATTGTAAATTAGAAAGTAAAATTTCCAATTGTAAATTAGAAAGTAAAATTTCTACGAGCTAGGTGCCTCACAACCTACCCTTTCTAAATATAACTAATTTCTATGTTTTTAATGTTGATCAACAGATTATTGACTTTCTTGTGAGCGTGGAAATTTTCAATGAGATGATGCCACATGGCTCTTTGTGATTGGTTAAAAAAAATTATAAGGGTCAACGAGCGTCGACGGGGTTTGAACCCTCAACCTCCCGCATAATAGTCCACGGACTTACCACCATGCCACGAATTTGTTTCTTAATACTCTATGGTCATGGGTTTTATTTAAATTCAATTGGTTTCTGCATTTAGGGGAGGGGTCGTGGCACAAGTCCCTAGCCCCGGTCACATTCAACACCATAGAACCGTGGTGGAGCCGCGAAGGCAGTAGATGAGCTAATTGTGTCTTTTCCCATAAATTTGTTGGCTCGATATAACCCATTTTGAAGTCAAATCAAAATAAACTTTAAATATTACATTTTCCACAGTTTACTAGATTATTATGGTAAAAATAAATTAACCCTTTACTTTTCACTAGGGGGTGTTACATTTCCCCCATCTTAAGTGAAACACTATCCTCGTTGTTTCCTAGCCTTCAATACATGTTGGAATATGCTTACGCATAAAATATTTATTCCCATCTTCACTGGTAGTCTTTGCCGGCTGAAGTACCTTCACCGCACTTAACACTGTAACGTTTTTTTTTCTATAGCACCATTTACTCTAAATGAGAACACAAAAAGCTTCGATTCTGGTCGTCTCCTCTAGTTTGACCTACATTCACCATCATTATGGTCATGAGTTTCTCATCTATACTTATTTAAGATCATATATGCATATACCATTTCAATCTTCATTCCTACACTATAAATTGTTATTTTTATACCCATCAAATATTGTTAGCATACATCACAACCCAACAAGGGTCAATAACCTACACTCAATATAATTTAGTAGCATTATTATAACCACATCGTTGTAAATTATTTTATTCACCCAATGATTTCACCAATCGATATACCACACCAAGTGGTTTTATTTTAGATTTTAGTTCACAAAAGGTATCAGCTCTGTTTGCACTACTTTAAAATCGGTAATAATGATATGTTCATAATTGAATTATTCTTGTTACTCGTGCGAGGTTGTACTAATTAGCACTAGTATGTATTTATTGTCATTCAAATTCCTATACATACTAATTTTACACAACTAACGTTTAGGATGGCTTCTTTCCTTGCCATTAGTATAATGATGTCTACTTGTCCAAGTAGCTTAATTATGTTCATCTCTTTTCCAGTAAGTAAATTATTTAGAATCCAATACAACACTAAGTCCAATAAGGTTCCATCCTTTAATTTTATTCTTCTTTAGGCTTAAAAGAACATAATAATGCTAATAGAATCACATGGTGACTTAAGATAACTAAGTGAAATAGTATATTATTCTTAAAATCACCAAGTATTACTACAATACTTTTCAATACATTACCTTGGTGTAGTTACCTTGACATAGTATTTGTAATCAATAGTTCTAGTCAATCATTTAACCCAACTCCATTTGTATCCACAGGGTTGTGATTGAGGTATTTATCTAGAAATAACATTTACTAGTGACATGTTTCTCTTTCCATGTCAACAGGTATGAATACTACTTTTGCTAATGTGCGATTAACATTCTCCTTTCTCAATTTTAAATTTGGTTAAACTAGGTGCCATATCTTACTCAACTATTTATTCATTTCTAATCATCATTTTACTTGAACCCACCATCCATAGGCATGTTAAGACAATGAAATGTTATATACCCGTTCGTTGTCAAATGTTCCTCATACCCTTATACATGTACATATATGTACATTTCCCTTTTCATCTTATGTTCATAGCCATAATTTTAAGAAAATGCATCAAACCAACAAGGACATAGTTTAAAGTTCTCATCACAATTACAATTGTATCATTTGATCTTGTTATATAATGTCCTACAGTTTTATTATATCACCCCTAAAATTTAACGTGCTTTTACTCTTGTTTACCTTATTATATCAAATTATCTCAAGGTGTTATTCATTCACAACTTTAATCCACATTAGGACAACAAGCTTCTCAAAGTATTTATTATATACATTCATTATCATGTCTTGCGTATTTCCCGTGGTTTCTTTTTAATTATTATTTCATGTACATTTCCTGTAGTTTTACTAGATTTCCCATGAAATATAGCCTGCATCTTTTATGTTGATCTTGTTCTGTCGATTTCAAATCAAATCTTCGTTACCTAGAGTTACAACTAACACCCTTTAGCTAACCAAAATTCTCTTGTCACTTGATTTTAACCAAACTAACATTTTCCATTTGCAATATGATTATAAACATAAACCAATTAGAAAATCATTACATGATTTGTTATGATTTTGAATTTTAACACCAATCTTGAATCCTTTGTGTCCATCAGGTACAGATGATTCAATGTTGACTAGGTTCTTTCCTACATTTTAGAGCTTTTACATTTTTTTTATAGTAAATTGCCATATTATAGAAGTTCCCATTATTTTTTCTTGCTTTTACTTACTAATATTAGTGTGAAGTTGGTTCCATTTTGAGTATCAATAACACCATTCTAATGTGTTCCCATGTTTATTTGATGGCTACTATTTCTTTTATTCCTAACATGAGGTTGGCCCTATGTAGGGTTATTCTATACTTTTCCCAACTTATTAATTTTCTTCCCCAAGATGATATGGATACAATGATGAACATATATAAAACCAACAACAATAATCCTTCAACAAAACCTTGTGTATTTCATGCTAATTGGTGCCTTGATCTTTAGTTAAATGAGCCTTTCAACATAAAATTTACAACTTTTCCTTTACAAGTTGTTAGTCTTTTGGAATGGCCAACTATGGATCTGGTCACCCTAGTCTCAAGTCAGAGACACCTACTTCATCTATCATTGAGTTCATTGAGGCAGCGTCCTCGAGGATACCAGTACCCTAATTCCTTTGCTCAATTATACAAGGTTTTTCATTCTTTTGATCTCTTTCTTATATGTATATATACACCTTATCTAGTGTATACCTTCCTATATAGGTATATATGTATTGATGAACAATTCACACTAAGTATCGCATTTTGCTACGTTCTTCATCGTAACAAGAGCCGAGATATCCATTCCCGAGAGTCGTTTCCACGTACTACCAAAATATCGGCCACAACACTGAATAGGGGTTCCCCCCACAAAAAATGCAAGGCCAAGGGCCAAAGGGAGGAAAAACGCATGGGAGAAAGAGAAACAAAGGTGCCTACCCCCCTCAAAGGAGGAGGCTCGAACAGAGAACAATCTCCCCGAGCCCCACACCCTCGCAAAATGGGGGGAAATGCATGGAACAATGATCGAGAAGGACTAGGGTGGCCACCCCTGGAGCTCTCACTGCTTTTAGTCCTTCTCGAACACCAGTCCACAATAATTCCCCCCTTTCTCTATAGAGCTACGGACCAAAAGTTAGAAGGGAAGAAAACAAGGTGAAAGAAATAGAAGAGATCAAATGTGGCTACCGGCTCACAAGGGGAGGGCTCAAGCAAAGCACAAGCCTCCCAAGCCCCGTGCCTTCGCAAAAAGTGGGGGAATTGAAGGGGACGACGATCGAGGAGGACTAGGGTGGCCACCCTGGGAGCTCGCACTGCGTTTCATCCTTCCCTAACACCAATCCACAACAATGATACCTTTTCTCCGTAAAGCTAAGGGCGAGAAGGAAGAAGGGAAGAAAACAACATGAAAGAAAGGGACAACAACCGTGGTTACCGGCTGACAAGGGTAGGCTTCAAATAGAGAACAGGCTTCCCCAACCCTGTGCCTGCGCATAAAAGGGGGGAACTGTAGAGGACGGTGATCGAGAAGGACTAGGGTGGCCACCCCGGGAACTCGCACTATGTTTTTTCCTTCCCCAACACCAATCCACAACAATCCCACCTTTTCTCCGTAAAGCTAGGGGCCGAAAGGAAGAAGGGAAGAAAACAACATGAAAGAAAGAGAGATATCAAACATGTCTGCCGGCTCACAAGGGGAGGGCTCAAACAGAGAACAAGCTTCCCCAACCCCGTGCCTTCGCAAAAAGGGGGGAACTGCAGGGGACGACGATCAAGAAGGACTAGGGTGGCCACCCGTGAACTCGCACTGCGTTTCGTCCTTCCTGAACACCAATCCACAACAATCCCACCTTTTCTCCGTAAAGCTAGGGGCCAAAAGCAAGAAGGGAAGAAAACAACACGAAGGCAAGAGATATCAAACGTGGCTACCGGCTCACAAGGGGAGGCTCAAACAGAGAACAAGCTTCCCAAACCTCGTGCCTTTGCAAAAAGGGGGCAACTACAGGGGACAGCGATGAAGAAGGACTAGGGTGGCCACCTCGGGAACACTCACTGCTTTTCGTCCTTCCCGAACTCCAATCCACAACAATCCCACCTCTCCTCCACAAAGCTTAGGGGAAAAAGGAAGAAGGGAAGGAAACAACACCAAAGAAACAAAGATCCCAAGAAAAGAGGGAATCTCAACAACACACCGAGTATATGTCCGCTAATCAAAAAGAAATCAAACAAGTCACCCAATCAAAACGCATCCCACATATTCACACCCTCCCACCTACATGTACGGCACAACACCCTTTCTAGCTTCACAACATAGCAAACAGAAATCAAACAACCAATCAAATAAATCACAACCAAGCAAATAAATCACAACCGAAGCACGTTACTGAAAGGTAAACAACCCACCAACCCGGCACAAGGCTTCAAACCACAAATAGACTACTAATAACAAACCCACCCCGTTGTTGCACCCCTTCGTGTACGAAACACCCAACAACCTTTCTAGCGAGAAAGTCAACGGGGGTCAAGAATCAAACTCCAAAGAGGAGTTGTCACGGGCAGACACTCAACGCCGAAGAACGCCGCGGGCCACAAGTACATCAATGGTGTAAGGCCACTAAAAGGGTGGGACGCCCGCAAAGTGCACACCACGAAACAAAGAAATAAATTACCAAGTCCCACAAAACACCCACAATCCAAAGGGAGGAACAAAGACACAACCCGCTACTTCTTTT
>APFE031692523.1:15000-29117 GCA_000404065.3 Pinus taeda
CCATCCGCAGTTTCACAGTCTGAATTAGTTCTCATTTAGAGGAAATTGTGCTATAGAAACAAATGGTTACGATGTTAAGTGCGGTGAAGGTACTTCAGCTAGCAAAGACTACCAGTGAAGATGGGAATAAATATTTTATGCGTAAGCATATTCCAACATGTATTGAAGGCTAGGAAACAACGAGGATAGTGTTTCACTTAAGATGGGGGAAATGTAACACCCCCTAGTGAAAAGTAAAGGGTTAATTTATTTTTACCATAATAATCCAGTAAATTGTAGAAAATGTAATATTTAAATTTTATTTTGATTTGACTTTAAAATGGGTTATATCGAGCCAACGAATTTATGGGAAAAGACACAATTAGCTCATCTATTGCCTTCTCGGCTCCACCATGGTTCTGTGGTGTTGAATGTGGCCGAGGCTAGGGACTTGTGCCACGACCCCTCCCCTAAATGTAGAAACCAATTGAATTTAAATAAAACCCATGACCATAGAGTATTAAGAAAAAAATTCGTGGCATGGTGGTAAGTCTGTGGACTGTTGTGCGGGAGGTTGAGGGTTCAAACCCCGTCAACGCTCGTTGACCCTTATAATATTTTTTAACCAATCAAAAAGAGCCATGTGGCATCTTCTCATTGAAAATGTCCACGCTCACGAGAAAGTCAATAATCTGTTGATCAACATTAAAAACATAGAAATTAGTTATATTTAGAAAGGGCAGGTTGTGAGGCACCTAGCTCGTAGAAATTTTACTTTCTAATTTACAATTGGAAATTTTACTTTCTAATTTACAATTGGAAATTTTATTTTCTAATTTACAATTGGCTTTTAATGTTGTAATGTTGAGACTCATTGTCTGCAAAGTGAGGATTGAAGCAAAACCCCACAGACAAAAATAGCAACAAAGTTGCTTCCATATATATGGTAGCCAATGGGAAACTAGAATTCTCCTCATTTAACCAAATCATAGAACTACAATTCCCTAGCCTCTCTCTCTGTTGCCCTCATCTATTTAGCTTTTCATCTTTCTCTTCTTATTGCCAAAGGTTGCCCTGAAGTAGCTGCAGGTTCAAATCAAAGTGCACTGAAAGAAATATCTGAAGGAGAACCTATCATATAACTTGCTCCAAAGCATTGCTTTCTGCTTGAATACCCTCAGTGTGATACGAAAGATAACACAAAATAAAGGTACGGAATTTGTTATCAACAAATAGAAAATTGAAAACTTATTTTTCTCAGTTTTAAACTATTATCGATGGATGTAATGCAAAGGAGTTGAAATGATGGAAAATTTCTTGACATTGTTGATAGGACAAATGCACAGAAAATAGAAAATGAAACATAATTTTCTATATCTTGAACCAATTTCCTCATAGGATCTTAAAGGAAAAAACATCAAAGAAATATTTTGTTGGTGAGAAGCCACAAGTATTACATATCTGTTTCTTTTTTCTTGTCAAATTTATATTCATATTCATGATGAGAAAATGATTAATATTGAACCCTTGAATATAAAGGGGATCTTTGTTGGATAGATTATGACGTCCAAGGCCTACATAATCTAAGTTCAAGTGCAAATGGGGACAATGGTGAGAAAGGATATGAAATTTTATGAGGATGAATGGTCCTTAAAATCATGGAAAAATCATATATTGATTAATGAATGTGAAAATCTTGTTGTTCTATATTCTATTCTAAAATTGAAAACAAAATCAAAGTCAGGTCAGAAATATTCCGGTCAAGGAATAGAGACCTCATTACTTACTAGTGTAGCCTCGAAGTTAATATGGCTTACTCAAACATTATAGGATGTAGCCTCCCTTTTTTACTTTAATTTAATCTTTGAAAAATGATTTTGACTTGGAAATGTTTTTTCATTGTATGTCAAGGGGATTTTCTGAGTTGACTTCTGTAGGGGATCATTTGACTATAGCTAGGATTATAAACACCATGATGAGGTATTTCTCATTACATACTAGTCTTTGAAACCTAATAATGGTCAATTGAGGAAAACAAGATTCTAGGACCCTAAATAAATCTTATCAAAATCAACAACCATGAATAAATCCCCATGACTAAACTCCCAAACCGCTGTGTATTACCTTGATTTTTCACCCATTTAAAAATCCCTTTCTAGAAGGCCTCAACATATCTCAACATTCATCCATCCGCCAATTAGAACTGATCAGCCAACATCCTACACAACCCATTTAACCTTAAAATGCACATTATCTAATTCATGGAGCGGAACAGAGCGGAGGAGGACCCTGTCAACTTCCTGTTATCATTCACCTCGTCTTAAAAAAAATTGGTCTGCAAAAGTGGGCATTGAAGCAAAACCCCACAGACAAAAATAGCAACAACGTTGCCTCCATATATATGGTAGCCAATGGGAAACTAGAATTCTCCTCGTTTACCCAAACCATAGAACTACAATTCCCTAGCCTCTCTCTCTGTTTCCCTCATCTATTTAGCATCTATTTAGCTATTCATCTTTCTCCATTATGGCTTCAAAGTTCAATGCATTCACAATGAATGTTTTGGGACCTGATTAAATTGTTTTGGTTGATGCATTCCTTGGTAGTGCCACTCAGCTCCTTAATCTGAACTTAATGTGTAAACATCCCATTCTACTAATGTGTAAACATCCCTTTCTCTAATAAGAAACACTTTACAGTCGTTATTAATGCTGCAATATGATTTAATATTGAACATAAAAGGAGTTAATGAACTATCTATATGAATGATCATTGATATCCCTCATTTCAAAAAGTTGCAAAAAGGGACTATAAAGAGGACCAAATGTGGCCCCCTAAGCTTGATAACATGCCAAGGAAAAAGGATAGAACTATGCTACCACTCTAAATCTCAGCAGTGCTTCAGCAAAGGATAAGCATATTGCATATTTAGCCGCAAGATTCCTTTCTAATTTAAAATTGGCTTTTCATGTTGTAATGTCCAGACTCATTACCTGTCTTTTTTTATTTGAAGACATGACTATATTTATTTCTTTATTTTTTTAACATGTCATGCACCAACATCTTAGACTATTATCCAATATATGAATTTCATTTTAAGGGTATGCTTTTAGGTATCAGTCAATTCAGCAGGGAGAATTCCTTCTGTAGCTTTTGGAATTATATTTATTTTTGTAGTTTTCTGAAGTATACATATCTAATTATATCTCGTATACATATCAGTCAACTCAAAAATTCTCAAAGGTTTGAAGTGCAGAAAGATTTCTCCCTACTATCAAAGGCACTCCTATAAGCATACATGTACCAAAAGTTGAAACAGAGACAAATGTGGGTGTAACAGAGAAAGAAATGTTTGATAGTTGATGTGTAAACATATTTTTATAGCCAGCTACATTACGCCTACCTCAAAATTTCTAGATTCCAAACAAATATTGTCTCCTAAGCCTACAATTTTAAGATCGTCCTAGTTTTTAATGTTTCTAATGTGGCCTTCATTTGTCTTTTTATTCCATGATTCTGTTTTGAAATTTTTGTTGCAATTTTGTAACTGGCAAATTCGGCAACATAACTGCCAATGAGGCTGCCAACCCTAAAAATGTTGTCAAGCCCAAGTTCTGATGTAGAATAATGAAGGTCATAACAACTTGAAGAGGTAAAATCACATACCATGCGTATGCCAACAAAAAGCTCCAACATTTTCAACATTTGTACTCTTGTAGTTGATAATTTGTCTGCGTGTAGAAGATCTGTTTTAAGAAGAGAAGGAGACATTTGATATGATCATCTAGAGCACCTTGGAAACAAGTTGACCAAATGAATATTCAACTAGTGTTTCCTCTCAAATCACTTCAGAGAGTCTAGTTCCCAAAATTCCTAGTAGTGAGGAGCCTGTTGGGGTATCTTAGAATGATGATAGTAAATTAAAACTAGTAGAGGAAGGTGAACCTATACCCAAAAGAGCTAAGAATGATGCAATCAAGGAAAGAAATGTTGCTTCCTAGGAAGTTGGTGCATTATCTAGATCTGAGCAGTCACTATCATTTGCAAAAGAAGGAAACGTTGTCATGGAATTGGTAATATGGCAAGAATTCTCTTTGCACGATGTTATTTTGTGCTAACCCTAATATCTAGATATTTGTGGATTATGCCATTTTCCTTTCTAATGCATTCTTAATTTACTTAATGAATATATGTTCAAATACTAGCTTATGTTGTGGGTGGCATTTCTTGTTGCCAACGGTTGCCCTGAAGTAGCTGCAGGTTCAAATCAAAGTGCACTGAAAGAAATATCTGAAGGAGAACCTATCATATAACTTGCTCCAAAGAATTGCTTTCTGCTTGAATACCCTCAGTGTGATACGAACGATAACACAAAATAAAGGTACGGAATTTGTTATTAACAAATAGGAAATTGAAAACTTATTTTTCTCAGTTTTAAACTGTTATCCATGGATGTAATGCAAAGGATTTGAAATGATGGAAAATTTCTTGACATTGTTGATAGGACAAATGCACAGAAAATAGAAAATGAAACTTTACCACTAGTACACAACAAAGGTTTTGAAGAGGACACATCTAAGATAAATCATGTTTCCACTATACCCAAAAAATCAAAAGGAACAGATATGGTGGAAGCAATACCATCCAGAGAACAACCCCAAGTTCGAGATGATGGTTCTAATTTGGAAAATATTAGTGAGGAAGATACAAGTACTTCACTAGGACATTTAGCATTTATTTTGTAGCTTTATTTTAGCTTGAAACATAATTTTCTTGATAGCAGGCCGAGGAAAAAGGATAGAACTATGCGAGCACTCTAAATCTTGGCAGTTCTTCAGCAAAGGATAAGCATATTGCATATTTAGCCACAAGATTCCTTTCTAATTTGCAATTGGCTTTTCATGTTGTAATGTCCAGACTCATTACCTGTCTTTTTTTATTTGAAGACATGACTGTATTTATTTCTTTATTTTTTTAACATGTCATGCACCAACATCTTAGACTAATATTCAATATACGAATTTCATTTTAAGGGTATGTTTTTAGGTATCAGTCAATTCAGCAGGGAGAATTCCTTCTGTAGCTTTTGGAAGTATATTTATTTTTGTAGTTTTCTGAAGTATAGATATCTAATTATATCTCATATACATATCAGTCAACTCAAAAATTCTCAAAGGTTTGAAGTGTAGAAAGAATTCTCCCTGCTATCAAAGGCACTCCTATAAGCATACATGTACCAAAAGTTGAAACATAGACAAATGTGGGTGTAACAGAGAAAATAAATGTTTGATAGTTGATTTGTAAACGTATTTTTATAGCCAGCTACATTATGCCTGCCTCAAAATTTCTAGATTCCAAATAAATCTTGTCTCCCAAGCCTGCAATTCTAAGATCCTCCTAATTTTTAATGTCTCTGATGTAGCCTTCGTACTTTTGTCTTTTTATTCCATTATTTTGTTTTGAAATTTTTGTTGCAATTTTGTAACTGGCAAATTTGGCAGGATAACTGCCAACCCTGAAAATGTTGTCAAGTCCAAGTTCTGATGTAGAATAATGAAGGTCATAACAACTTGAAGAGGTAAAATCAAAATACCATGCATATGCCAGCAAAAAGCTCCAACATTTTCAACATTTGTCAACTCAAAATGGCTATGATACAGACTATGAGATGCATCAAGGATCTGATTTATGATTTTTTGTTGTTTATCTTTTTTTATAGTTGATTGGACTATTTCCATAAGGAGTTCATGCTAGTAAACTTCCTTGTAGACCCATAAAATAAATATGTTCATAATCATTTAAATTCCTTTCCTACAAGTTTTCATATCAGAGGACTTACCCATGGCATGATCAATGCACCAGTAAAGAAAAAGAAAAGAAAACACTTCTACTCTTATTTTTTTTTACTTAATTAAGATTACAAGCATCTCCCACAGTAGAAGCATCTCAACCCAGTTGTGCTAACTTTATATCGATACTTTGTTCCCTAGACATAAAATTCCAAGAGAAATGTGTCTGTGCAGTTACAACTTGCCATCTTGCTAAGAATTTTAACGTACTTTGTCTGCTTACTTTGAATCCCTTGTGTGCAGAAGGATGAGTTGGAATATTAACATTTAAGGAACAGTCTTTGGGATAAACACCCTTCTGGATATATCACAATGCTACATATATTAATAGTAAGGAGATTTTAGTAGCTTCCTTAAAATCAGTGTCACTTCTTTGAGCTTTCCTCCAATTCAAGGAAATCACTATAGAAGGAACTCCATTAAGAAGAGATTCTCTATATCTTGGAAATTTGATGTCCACAATTAGATCCTTTGTTTATTCCACTGATTACCATGTCAAGCTTTAACCCAAGAAAAAGTGCTACAAACAAACCTAGTGAAACATAATTAGATGGCATCCCAGGAACTTCATAAGTAGTAGCACCCTTGATGTCAACCATAGTTGCAACAATATTTTCATGAAATGTAGTAGAATGGCTTACTCGAAATTTGTCCTGATCAGGAGCAAAAAGATTGAGATTTCACCTTTTTGATTTCTTGTGGAAGTTTGTAAATGAGTTTATGACTTTGATATTTCGATTACTATAAAATTGTGATGAATTGTTAGCACTGAATTTGATTGAGCTTGCTTTAGTATTTGGTTTTGGTTTTCTTCCTATAAAATAGTTGTGTATAGTCTAATAACCAGAAATCCTAAAATATTGCTATAGACTTGTGTCATCTTAAATGATTTGTGAGATTTATGGATGTCAAATTCATGCCTAATTGAAAAGCAAGGAGTATAATTATTTCATGCCTAACCTTCCCACACTGACACACAATTATAATTATTTCATGCCTAATTGAAAAGCAAGGAGTATAATTATTTCATGCCTAACCTTCCCACACTGACACACAATTATAATTATTTCATGCCTAATTGAAAAGCAAGGAGTATAATTGTGATGTGTAGCACTTTTTATATGAGAGCTCTTCCTCCGTAAAATGAAACTCATGCTAGTAGATTTACAGTCAGCATAAGGCAGATTTACAGTCAGATTTTAATACACAATATACAGTCAGATTTACAGTCAGATTTTAATACACAATATACAGTCGCATTTACAGCCACATTTACAGTAAGTGTAAGGCAGATTTACAGGGAGATTCAGAATTACAGTCAGATTTACAGTCAGATTTTAATACACAATATATAATTTTTTAATTTTTTTTACAGAAAATTTTATGTTTATCATATCAAGTATTTCATATTTATAAGAAAGATTAAGTTTCTAAGAGTTTAATATCTTTTAATATGTAGCATATATTTCTAATATCTTTTAATATGTAGCATATATTTTTAGTAGACAATATATTAAAGGGAAAGATAATAAGATAACTTTTTTGTAAGTTAGTAAAGTTTCAATATATTACTAAATAAACATACAATACAAAAATAGTAGTTGGTTTACAAAACCAGTTCTATTAGAAGATTCTCTTTGTCACACATTTAACCAGGCATGCCATTAGATTTTTCTGTTTTCTTTGTCACGCATTTAACCAGGCATGCCATTAGATTTTTCTGTCTTTACTTTCCCTTATATAGTTCAAAAAATTTCGCCTTCCCACAACTACTGTTTGTAGGTCTTCCTATCTGAATAGCTATATAACTTTGATCTTCAGACCTAAACTTGAAGAAATAACTACAATACTACCTATATAAACATAACACAAAACTAAACAAAAGATTGGTCGATTCCATGATCAACTAACACAATATTATTTCCTTGGAGTTGTTATCATCGTTGGCCCCATTGTTGGGTCCTCCACAAGGGTTGTCACTGGAGCCTCTAGGGTTGCCAGTGGACAGCCGCCTGCAGCGCAAGCCTCTCGAACTCGATACTTCCTCAAGCGGGCCAAATCTCCTATCTCTACACCCATCGATATATCCACATTATCGATATAATTTAGATAGATTGAGAACATTTTGTTAAGATCCCCAATTCTGCCAAAATGCAATTTCTCTATGTTAACCAAACCCTTGAGAGCCTCTTCAATTCATTTTAGGCGTTGGTCTATAGATTTTAACTCGATTTTTGTCTCGAGTTGCTTCTTTTTCCTTTACTCTGCTGCCTTTGCTTGCAGCTTTTCCTCTAGAGTCTTGACATGCCAAGCAGTCTCCAAGGTCTTTTGGTACACAGTCATCTATGTTTTGGATTTCCCTGCATTGATGATCCAATCTCCTTCCTCCTCTATTCTACCATCAAAGATAACCCTACAATGTCTTCGAACCTCACTCTCCCAGATTTCCACTATATCCTTCCCTTCTGTGTGACTGTTTAGCAACAACCTCGGCTGCTTCCTCCATGCATGTCTGTTTACAAAACTCAAAGCCCTAAGCATCTGCTCAGGAACTACCTCCTGGCCTACTAGCATCACTCTAGCTCTTACTCATTGGACTCCTTCATAAATGAATTTCCCTCATAGAAATTACTATCACCAACTCACAATTACACCACCTTTCAGTGTTTTGCCTTATGTCGATGAAGCCTGCTCCCTAGCTATGATTTAAAGATGACACCCCAAATGAGACTTGCCTCACCGATATTTGAGTACTTTCCCTATCCATTTTCAGTAACTCTGACATGCTAGCGATGTTGTTGTTCATTCGTGTGTACTTGTGGATGTCCTTCCTCTCATTTTCCCCTGCGAATGGTTTTTTCAAAATCATAATCACCCCGACCTTGCTCTTGTATGTTTCCCCTCTTGATTTCGTACCTTCCACTCCTCTTGCCACATCTCCTATTAATGATACGATCACACTAACAATTTATTATGGGGTAAATCCTCTCCTTCCCATGATTAACCATCACTCTATCCTTGTATTTTAGATACATACCCCTTCTCGTTTCCTAAGTATGTCCATAATGAAGGATTATTTGTTCGTACGAATTGGTAGATCACTGTCCTGATTCAGGCCCACCCCTTCTCTATCAACCTGCGTGGAGTGATCTCTCTCTGCCAACCTTTGGCTTTCCTCCTTTAGCTAGCTCTCTGAAAACTTGCACATCACGTCAATGAGCAAATGGACATTATATACCCCTTTATTTTCGACCCTATCCACCAACACGTTCGAAAACCATAGAACTAAGGTGGATTCCACAGTTTTCAACACCTCCAGATGTTTTTGAATGTGTTGGATTAATTTACGTGTCACTTGAATGATAAGAGGTGCGGTTACTACTAGGTCTAGTTCCATGGGAGTTTGCATGGGCTTACAGCCATTCATATGTGATTTCTCAATAAGTGTCTTGGCATATTTTCTTTTATATACAAATATCCGGTGATGTGTCTATCACACCTCAAAACCAAGACAGTAATCCAATAGACCAAGATCGATCATGTCAAAGGACCTTTTCAAATCCTACCAAAATTCTATTCTCATAACTACCTGTGATTACTAAGTCATCGACATACACACCGATGATCACAATGTCCCCCCTTGATATTTGTAGTAGAGGTTAGGATCATAAGGGCTTCTCTTTCAGCCGTGCTGTGCAAAATGCTCATCAGTTTTTATGTACCAGGCTCTGGGAGTCCGTTTTATACCATAAAGATATTTGGTTAACTTACACACCGTTGTTTCTTATGGAGGTGCTACCTTTCATTGATTTCTCCAATTCAACATTGGGTGGAGATTCTTAGGTACGGAGATCGGCAGATCGTAGAGAAAGTTCCCACAATATATTTCGTTTAAGCAAAATATAATGCTTTATATTTTGCAAAATATATTCAAATGGATTACTGCCACGTAGTAATATCTCCGAAAGAGTTTCTAAAAGCATATTTTCAAGATATTTACACCACGCATAGGTAAAAAACCAGGGAATATATGTTTAAATCCATCCCATCAAAGTACCTTGAGGTCACTCTAATGGTGCAAGCCTAGAAGAACTCCAATTAGGAAAACAATGTATCAAACCTTGAGGATAGGGTGAAAAAATGGAATGTCAAATCCCTAAACCTGGTTGGTCATCTGATTCTAACAAACACAGTGCTACAAGCTATTCCAAGATATATGTTATCTATCCTCCCTTCTCCCAAAGGAGTACTGCAAAAGATCTGGGACATCCAAAGGAACTTCTTGTGGCAAGGGGTAGAGGTGAAATGAAAATGGGTGCTAGTGGCCTTAAATAGAGTGCAAACCAAAAGATGTAGGTGGGCTAGGTCTTCAAGATCCAGAGGTAACCAAAAAATAAAATGGAGGAAAATTATGGTGGAGATGGTTAAAGGGGGGTCATCACCTTGGGAAAGGCTTTGGAAATCAAAATATACACCTAATTTCCATACAAAAAAGTTAGTCTGGTTATAAAGTTCCACTTAGGGGTTGGCAATTTGGAATTTAACATGGAATAAAAGAGGTATCATGCAAAAACATTGTTCTGGGAAATCAGAAATGGAAAGGAGGCCCTATTTTGGGATGATGCGTGGTAGAAACAAGATAAGTTATGTAGGGAGGAATGACATCCCTTCAAAATAAGCACAAAAATATGAGAGTATAGAGAATTCCACCAATTCTAGGATCAAGGACTAGAAAATAACAAATTGAGGCGATGGAATTTTAATATCTTTCGACGGCCAAACCAGAATGACTTAACTATTCACTATCTAATAGAGGAACTAAGAAAATGAAGAATTATGTTCAATAATGACCAAGACCAACTTAAATGGGGGAAAAAATAAGATGTGGAGTTACATCTCAAGGAAGTCAAAGCTTATCTTAGTGAGAGATATACTGGTACAAATGATCCATCATGGAGAAAACTATGGCTGGTGCCACATTGGCCATAAATTAAAACTTTCATGTCATTGGTTTTACACCGGAAGGTCCTAACTTGGGACAAACTTATAAAGAGAGGATTTATAGGTTCCTCTTTGTGTTTCCTCTTCGAAAACACAAAATAGAGGCTTATTCATTTACTTAACACCTGTAACTATATGGAGGCACTATGGGACTAATTAGCCTCAATATTTAGATAAAGAAACCAAAGTCAAGAGAGCATACAAGAAACAATAAAGAAATGGCGGGTAGATTTATACAAAATACGGCGTGGTGCGTAAAACCTTACCTGGACATTCATTTTGAGTTTCATCCTTGTGGGAAAAATTTGGAAGGAGCACATATTAGATTGAATATTCTCTTATAAAAGCTCCCTGTTGACAACCTAGTGGAAGGAAAAATGTGTCAGCTAAGGAAACATTATTAGTTACGGGAAAATAACCATTAGAGGAATCAATCCACCCCCCAACAAGGGGAAATGCAAAATTTTGGTAGTGATGAGCGCTTCCATGTTTACCCTGAGTTCCCCAAATAAATATAGTCTAGCAGGGAAAGAATTATTCATTACTTTCCCTTCATTCACCAAGAAATCACTCGGCAAAAAAAGTATTTCGCAGCCCTCGGATTTTTTTTGTAGGATAAAGGGCAAAGGTGATGTGGGTAGTCTTGCAATACCTTTCATTGGTCTTATTAGCATCGCCACTTTTCATATTGTGCGTCTGCACACAACATAATCACCATTACACTTTGTTGAGTTTGTTTTAAAAATAAGAGATAACACGCCAATAGCATTTCTTTCTGGGATGCAATGTTGTTGTTTGTGTAGTAATGATTGTATTTGTGCCACATAGTAACGCCTAATCTGCCGTTAAATTTTTTTCACCTTGCAATATTTTATTGGAAAATGTAGCTTGTGTTTGGCCTAGAAAAACTATTGCTATATTTCTACTTTTGCTTTGCAATAGTGTTGTTTTGTCAATTGGTTGTTTATGATAAAAGGAAATCTAGCAAGTGTTAGATTTCCATCACTTTGGCAATGTTATTGGAAATGTTGTGCTTGTGTTTGGTCTAGAAGTTGTGTTAGATTTCTTTTTCTATGCAATGTTGTTGTTTTCAATTTGGTTGTTTATTATAGAAGGAAATATAACACGTGTTAGATCTCTTTCACCTTGGTAATGTGCTTTTGTTTGTGTTAGAAGGAAATATAGCATGCACTAGATTTCTTATGACATAAAATGTTGTTATTGGTATTATGCTTGTATTTACGCTACATGTAAAGCTATCATGCGTTAAATTTATTTTACCTTGCGACATTGTTATTGGAAAGGTGATTGTGTTTGTGATAGAAGTTGTTGGATTTTGTTGGCTTTTGTTTGCCCTACAATGTTATTGTTGCCAATGTGCTTTTGTTTGTGCTAGAAGTAAATCAAGCGTATGCCAGATATCTTCTACACTGCAATGTTATTTTTGGCAATGTGATTGTGTTTGTGCTACAATAAAATCTAGAATGTGTAAGATTTCTTTTACTTTGAAATGTTTTTGTGAGTAATATGCTTCTATTTACGTTAGAAGAAAATTTAGCATGTGGTGGATTTCCTTCGCCTTAGAATATTGTTATTGGCAATGTGTTTGTGTTTGTGCTAGAAGGAAATCTAATATGTGCTAGATTTATCTGACCATGTAATGTTGCTTCTAGCAATATGCTTATGTTTGTAGTAGAAGGAATGATATTCATTGTTAGCTTTCATTTGAGGAAACAAAGTTTCGTTACATACAACATGACTACCATAATATTTTTATTTTTGCATTTATATAACTTTTTTGGAAGTTGTGTGTTTTTGGGGAAATATAAAGTCACACTTTACATGGTTCATTATTTTAATTACAAGTTACGATGTAATTGTTGTTACAGAATTGATGCAAGCTACAATGGAAAATATAATTTTGGCAAAAGGGGACTATGTTGATCTCATTATTAATGATCAAGTCATTTGGCTAGCAAGGGTTGAATCTGCAGAGTCGGGAACTTATTATGTTGGAAAAAGAGTTAATGTTGGTTATGTTGCAATTTTGATAATTGATCTCATTCAACCACATTTGATTGATGATGATGTTAATGAAGGGGACATACATCCATGGAAGTTTGTGGATTTGAGACACCACATAGGTAAAATCAAAATATTGAAGCATGTGTTATATATTGTTGATACTATAATAAATGTTCTTTTTTTGAGTAAATACTAACATTATTTACATTTGTTTATAGGTACAAATGTTTCTTCTACATTTTCTATTGGAGACAAGGTAAATCTTTTGCAACATGGAGCGAAGGTGGGCGAGGGCTCCATATTCAATACAGAGCTTGGGCACCAGGTGCATGGAAAGATGGTAAAGAAAGGATGCATATTGGTTAAAATTGAAAAGGTGTTAAAACATAATGCTCCTATACCACATCCAACAGGGTTTGAGCATACACTTGGGGGTGCATTAGAATCTTATGAAATTTGGCCAGAATCAGATTTGGAGCCTCACTGTCATGATCATGCCATAAATATTCCCAAGATAGGGTTAAATTCATATGTGCAAAGGTTTCTCTTACACATGAATGCATGGGAACAAGCATGTGCATTGCCAAAGGAATGCTAGTTCATGTCCACGAGGATGACATTGTTGAGGGTGAAACATTAGGTGAAATGGATTTTGGTGTCTTTCTAGAAGAGATAGATGGAAATTGTGAGAAATGCAGAATTGGTGATAATTCTATACATTGTTTGGTTAGATGGCCAATAAATAAGTTCGTGGACAACAAAGGTGTGATATTAAGGGTCAAGGAAAAGTTCAAGGAACCACTCAAAGAAATGGTGATATGGGATGTTATAGAGGACGCAAATCCCTTAAACAAATGGGATGGGTACCTTTGTAATGAAAAATATAGAAACTCAATTGATATGAATGTAACAAGGCCATATAAAATGATTAAACGAGTTTTGGGTACAAAAAAAACTCCAAAATGTCCAACAAAAATGGATGAAGAGAAAGAAATTCGACTTTTGGCAGTAGATGTATGTTGTAGAAAAGAATGTCTTCAACATGTCGATAGGAAGGCCATTGCAGGTGCTAGAAGGGGTATGAGACAAATAAATACAAATGGTATTAGAGAATTTGTCTTGAATTCAGTCATGTCAAACACAGTGATGTCAAGCGGCCATGGCCATGGCCATGGCCTACCACCCATTGCTAGAAATGTAAAGGACATGAGATTTAATGGGAATATTATTTGTAAGAAAGCATGGTATAAGATACATAAAATT
>APFE031692530.1:0-13434 GCA_000404065.3 Pinus taeda
TTCTTTAAGTAATATATAGTTTTCAGTTGTTTATATGTTATTGCATGAATGTATGGGTTACCATTTGGCACTTTTGTACGGTGGAGTCATTTATTTATGTATGACATATGAATAGCTTATTATGCGATATTTTGTTCACAACTGTTTTGCCTAACTTCTTATGCAGAGTGGTTTATCTCAATTGATTTCTATTCTTATGATAGCTGAATGATCTTTATTACCAGTTATTGTTTGAAATCTCTTTAGATCGCATAATAGAAGATATACATCCCGGGTTAGCGTAGATTAGATGTGTTGTTTTTCAGTAGATTACAATAGCAATAGAGTTAGTTTAAGAATCTGAATTAAATTAGCTTTAAAGTACTCTTATATCAACATTATTCAACTCTACACACACACACCCTCAGATTAGGAAACTGGTCCCGTTATCCCCAGTTCGACCCACTATACCAAACGGATAAGGAGCTGCCAACCAAGGTTCGGACCGTGTGGGTATCCCCCTTGTTGTCGACCCAATTTTCGGGGCTTCAACATATTTGGCGCTAGAAGGAGGGCCTGAACATAGTGTCTGTTGGAATGATTTTTAATTGTAACAGTTGAATCTGGATGGCTGCTTGCAAACTTCCCATTTGGAGTTGCATCCATGTTCCTACCTCTTCCAACACTCCACCTGAAGTGGTAAGACTCTTGTCTCAGGTAAAATTCAACGGTAAGAACAATTCTTCTGCTTTTAATCATGCTCTTCAATTTATTCAAAGAGTTTCAAGTTATGATATTCAAAGAATTGATGAAGGCGTTTTATGTAGAATTTTTACTCTTACATTTACGGCGGAAGCAAGAAAATGGTGCAGAACCCTCCTAATTGCATCGATCCACAGCTGGGACCAATTCGTCAAAATTTTCACTTTTGAATTTGATTGTTATGATTATGACCAGGTATATGATGAAATTGATTATCTACGGAAACAAGATGAATATATTAGGGATTTTAATATGTGATTTCATCTTGATTGTCTAAAGTACGATCTTGAAAGTGGACTCATAGATGAATAATCTTTAGATTATGCTGAACACTCCCTGCCTCCTATATCTGATCAAGCAGAAATTAGTTCGAGTTTTGTCTCATTTCTTTCTAATATGAATGAGAACTCCAATTTGAATATACAAATCACTCATAATGAAGAAAGTCCCCAAAGCCTAGGAGTCATCCATACTCTAATACAAGAAGACAAAAGCGAGAATGCCGGAGGGAAGCCTGCCTTGGAACCAGGAGATGACTTTGATACAAGGTCAGATAATATCATTGCAAGTCAACGAATGCAGATACCAAGGTTAGAACAACAAACAATTTCTCTTTCAAAAAGTATCAGTACACAAAGGTATGATCTAAAGCCCGATGCCTATGTTGAATCTGATGAACGAAGATTTTTCCATGATGATATTTTTAAATGCGTTGTTTCAGAATCACATTTTTCTCTTTATCCTGATGTTTTTAGTGATGATAACTTTTCCCCTCTCAATATTAAAGATATTTCAGAAAGCACAGAGGATTATTCGAATGAGTCATCATTAGGTTTTCAAGATAAAGAGATAGCTATAGAACATCCTTTGATTATTTTCAAACAAGAATCACTTGACTTTCCTTGTCTGAAAATATATGACGAAAAAGATGGATCTAGGGAAACCTGTAAAATCATTTATGATGGTCACTTTGCCAATGATCATGTTATTGATTTATCTCAAGTAACCCATCAAAACTCAAACAATGAGAGATATTCCAATTCGGAAATCATATCATTCAATCCTCATTTCAAAGCGAAAGACCATTCGCCTAATTTTACTATCCAAGACAATATCCCGATCTATGATTCATATCATGAAGAACCCCCCATGCCTGTTCACGATCATAACTTGTCTTCTGATTCACAAGACCTGGCCAGTTCTTGTGAACAGAAAAGTATTACAAGCCAATCCCAGTTGTGTTGTAACTTTATTTGTACAAATAATCATTTTTTTCTTTCTCACTTGCACTCATTTTGTACAAAATTGGATTGTGTTTTAAATTTTCGGACTTTTGATAGATTACTCTGGTATGTCGAGCACCTTATCAAAGAACATCCAAAAGACGAGCTACCATTTTGGAAAGCTAATCTGTGTCAAGGAAGTATAGAACTTCCTCTATTATGAGATCATCAAGCTATAACCGAAATTCATCCTCATTTTTATGATCCAATAGAGATCCAGTTGGAAAGACGTTTTCATGAGAAAGAAATTTCGGATAGAATTCCAACTGAAGTTATACATTCTTATTCCACATCCAACATTAACAGTCCAAGAAAAATTCCGTTCTTAACACTAATGTTGGAAAGTTACATACGTGTAGGAATAAAAATGAGAAGATGGCTCCACTGGAAATATCATTTCACCTAGTCAAATTTTTGTATATAGTTAGGATAGGAGTAGGAGTAGTTTAGTTAGGTTATTAGGTTTTAATTGTTGATAGACAAAATAAGAGAAGAGATTATTCCTATTCTCTACACAACCTTAGGGAATGTCTACCTCTCACTTCGTTAAATATTTTTTCTCCATGATAAAGTTTGCTTTGGTTAACAGCATTTGACGTTTACTAAAGACACCTTTTTTCTCTATCAAGATTTTGAACTTCTGCTTCTATGAATGGAAAATCTTTTTGGAAACTTGATCTTTATTATCAATAAAACTTTATTCTGGATATGATACTAGTTTCAACTCCAAAAAATTTGAAGAAAGCAATCTTAGTGAAGGAATTGTCTTACGTCAGTACAATGAAAGGCATCAATAACAAAATAAGGGGTCCCTGTAGAAATAGTTTTTCCAAAGAAGCTCTATTATTGTCGTCCAGAACTTTCTTAAGGAAAGAAAATTGACTTCCTCCCTGCTAAAAGAAATCGCAGCATTTAGGGAAACAATCCAAGAAAACACTATATCTCAAAGAATAAGAGGTCTCATCACGAGTCAGCTTATCATGATCACAGATATTATAACTTGCTGACTTTGCCAATACTGTCCACCAAAACAGGGCAACGACTTAAGATTGTTGCAATCAAAAGACAAGGGGTCTCGTCATGAGCCAGCTTGTTCAGCAAAAGTGTAAATCAAGTGAATGAGTGTGTCATAATTTGGCCACCAAACCAAGACATTGTTCTTTAGAGAATAAAAAAGGAAAAAGTGTCAAAATGGGTTTTTCTCTGAAAGGTTGTAAATAACCTTAAACAGGATAAAGGATCATTACTTGGTAATAGGTAACCTTGTCGAGGCTATGGACGCCTGTTGGCAGCAGAGGCTCTACCTGCGACAAAGAAGCATATTTAAAAAGGACTACTATATAGGGAAGACTTTATTTTAATTTTCATTTAAGACCAAGTAATGGCTAATGCAAATGCAAAGAAAAACTAAGGATACAAGTAATTAAAATAGAAAGGGGTTGAAACAAAATATGATTGACAGTTTGAAGTATAATATGTTTTATCTGTCTATAATAAAGTTTAAGTTTTCTGAGAAATTTTTTTGTTTTCAGAAGTTTGAAAAACGTCAATAGAACATCAGAGATAATTGGTTCTCCCAAGTGAATCTCCATTGTTGTAGCCAGCAACACCCCCACTTGTTCATTTGAGTGTTTCCAAAAATACTAAATGAACGGGGACCCTTAGTTAAATTTTTAAGGAAATGCAAGTTTTCCTTTCTTCAAAATAAAGTTACCATCGTAAGCTTAGAGAAGTATTTCGAATATTTTTTAACCTAAGTCAACGATAAGGTAAAGGTCTTTAAAAATTGCGTTGCAAAAAAGACAGGAAATGCCTTCATTCCTCCATAATATTGGTATGCGCAAGACCCCCGTGTTAAGCATAACATCGCATCGCGGTAAAGTAATGCTCATAAGGAAAAACCTTAAGATCTGCTGATTTGCGATAACACCGATCGCAAGATCGCATATCGCAGAAATAAACTGGCAATACTTGACAAACATTAAACTTCTGCGACCTGCGATGTTGCGACCTGCGATGTTGCGATCACCGTAATGGTGTAATCTGCGATCTTGCGATTTGCGATTTGCGCGATTTGCGATGGCACGATCTTCGATGTTACGTAAGCAAATCATGAATCATTTAATCACAAATCCTTCGGGCGCGCCATTCAAAGAAAAGCCACTTACCATAATCTGACTCGAAATCATGCGCTTTTAATGATAGTAAATGGATTAGTTGTTAGTTATTAAATGAAATGAAGACACGTGCTTTTGTAAAGAATTACTTCACGTAAAGTGGCATAATTGATATATCTGTTGCATTTAAAACTCTCCCATCACCTTTCTTAATCAGTCATTTCCACTTCGCTCGTAATCTGCAGGAACGAAGAGCTAAAACGATTCAAAGCCAAACGCAAGAGAAAATGGGAAAGAAACATAAAGCTCAAGGCTCCGAGACGAAGGAAAAGACGAAGGAGATGGCGCCTTTGTATACAGACACTGCCTGCAACAGGGACGCAGGAATTTCAACGTGGGAAGGCATGTATAGACTGCTGGAGGAAGAGAATCCTAGAGCAATGAAGGTTGATACTACCGCGGGGTCACAAAATTCTTCTGAGGCATCCTTAGAGGAGTTGGCATGTTCATTTCTTCACCGAATAGCAGCTAGACCCAAAATTTTACCGTACACAGATATGACCAAGTGGATACTTGACAATGCAGAGTTACAAGGCAGACAATTCAAGGTTCAGAGACATGGGCTCATCGGATCATTCGCCGCGCAAGACTTAAAGCTTATGTATCATCTTCCTGAACCTCAGACAACCTACAATGCACAATTTGTCAAGAAATTTGCAGCAGAGAACCCAAACCTGGCAGAGACCACTAAAGATTGGACCAGAAGAGAGGAGCCGCTAAAAAGGGACAAAAACGATATGTACAGCACTGGTTCCCTCACCTCTCCGTATTGTTTTACTGCGGCCATGCTTTGTAGACTATTTGGGATGCCGGACATCAATAAATTTTCGTCTGAATGGCTACCACTCATAGGCACTACCACAAACGCCGATATCGTGGATTGGGCCAAGATATTCTCTGATAATCTATACACCGCTGTTATGAATTACTGGTCTAAGAGGTCCTTACCTCAAAGGGTCTATCCTCCTTTTTATCTGTCTGTGTATATTATGGATTATATTTTCTATGTGTTTAAATTCCCCACCATGGGTTGGAAATGGACTACCCAGAACCCATTACCTCTCCATGTTTATCATAAGATGTTATGGAATCCCCAGTTCCTCCCGTACTTCTGTCAGATTTGTCACGGGCTTACCTTACCTCTACATAGAATGATGTATGATGAAGAGGAAGGGAAAAGAGCAAATGCACCCAGAATAAATGAGAGTCATAAGGAATTGCTCTTTAACAAATGGGATGATCAAATCAGGCAGGCAGAACAAGTAGCAGAGACAGCGGCCACGTAGGAAAACATCCTTATCGATTGTGTAAATGAGAATTTACACAGGGCCAACTTGATCGCAGAAACCACCCAGGGGTACCTACCAAATAAATCACGACTGGAGGCAGAATGGAAGTAGAAGGCGCGGGAAAAGGGAAAAGCGATCTAGGAATTGAACAGGTTGAATTGGGAGTGTTACTGGGCACACTTAGTCAAGCCACACAGTCAATGGATGACTGTGAAATGCATCATAAACTCAGTCGAGAAAGTAGTGCCAGCTCTCATAGATTTTATTTTCGCAGCCCAGCTCAGCGCAAAAGTCGGCCAATCGACTCTTCTCAAGTCCATGATGAACACTTGCAGTTTTAAAGACCAAGATCAGAAGTAGCTTATTTTTAGAAGTTTGTTTTTTCTATTTATTAGATTAGAAAAAGGATGGTCATTTGAAAACTGTATCCTAAAATTTTGTAAAAACACTATTATTAGAATTAGGAAGTAGTATTTTAACCCTTCTCATGAATTTAGAGAAAGGTCCAGAGATTTGTCAAAAACTTCTCCTTAGAACATGCACTTCTGCACCCTCAGAGGAGGTTTTGATGAATGGATGGATCGAGATTTATTTTTATTTGCATTTGATGTCTACTACTAATGTTGCACTTTTGTACTCTTAGTAGATGTTAGAACAAGTAGAGATAGATCGTTTTTGCTTGAAGTTTGTGAGTAGGATCAGTCATAAATGGTACTTTTATCTCTTGGCCATTTCTGCTTATATTCTTTAAGTGATTTATAGTTTTTAGTTGTTTATATGTTATTGCATGAATGTATGGGTTACCATTTGGCACTTTTGTACGGTGGAGTCATTTATTTATGTATGACATATGAATAGCTTATTATGCGATATGTTGTTCACAACTGTTTTGCCTAACTTCTTATGCAGAGTGGTTTATCTCAATTGGTTTCTATTCTTATGATAGTTGAATGATCTTTATTACCAGTTATTGTTTGAAATATCTTTAGATCGCATAATTGAAGATATACATCCCGAGTTAACGTAGATTAGATGTGTTGTTTTTCATTAGATTACAATAGCATAGAGTTAGTTTAAGAATCTGAATTAGATTAGCTTTAAAGTACTCTTAGATCAACATTATTCAACTCTACACACACACACACCCTCAGATCGGGAAACTGGTCCTGTTATCCCCAGTCGGACCCACTATACCAAACGGATAAGGAGTTGCCAACCAAGGTCCGGACCGGGTGGGTATCCTCCTTGTTATCGACCCGATTTTCGGGGCTTCAACATATTTGGCGCTAGAAGGAGGGCCTGAACTATGAATGACACCTAAATCAAAATCTAAATACGATTCTGAGAGTAAAACACCCTCATCAACTCCCCCGACTTCCCCAGTACGTTTAAATCTAGAGTCAGAAGTCGGTCGAATATTAACCGCTGCTACATACCCTAATATTTTAGACCAATCTACCATTGAACCCCCTGAAGTTCAAACTCTGATTCACAAACTCCAGGGATTTTCTATTTTTACACTAGGGTGTGATAAATCTCGAAGAAGTGTGACTTCGCAATACAATCCTGCTCATCCCCTGACCAGGTTAAAGAGCGAAAAATTTGACATCCAGCCAACTAAATTCCCTCTTCCCACCAGGAAAAGAGCAAGGAAAACATCACTGCGGTCTGACAGTGAAACTATTTCATCTACATCATCCATCTCAACCTCCTCACCGCGAAGTCAACCACCCACATCTTCATTCCAAACCACTCATCCACAATCCACAACCGCTCTTCCTCAATCATCTAAGATCATAATATCTTCATCTTCCCATCCTCAAGGATCATCCCCTACACTTGCAATTAATAGTAGCTCAAAAATGGCCCAATCTCCATGGAACAACCCTAGAGCAATTTTAATGCCTCCACCCCTGAGCCAAATACCGGCCCATCCTGAGAAATGGCTACCCAAATTTAATCCAGAAGCAGGCATGCTAGCTGAAGAGCACATTAACAATTTCATGCTTTCTGTCAATCTCAACAGAGTTACCAACGAAGATGTTGTTGTCCAGTTTTTTCCCTATACAATGCAAGGAACAGCCGGGGCATGGTACTTTTCATTACCCTCTGGGTCTATAACAAGTTGGGACATCTTTCAAAATCAATTCCTCACCAATTTTGGTGATGACAGATCAACGGAAATGTTAATTAGTGACTTATCTAATCTTAAAGCCAAAGCTAGAGAACCCATCAAAGATTTCAATTTACGGTTCAATAAGATCCTCAACAAAATTCCCACTGCTTCCCAACCCAGCGAAGAAGTACGGTGTAAATGGTATATCACAACCTTACCATCAAACTTAGCAGTCTTCGTAGATAGGGCAAATAAAACAACTTTAGTCGAAAACCTGATAGAGGCGATAACATTAGAGAAACGCGTTATAGCCTTGGAAAAGAGATCCGTGATAGAAGAACGAAAATCTAAAAAGGTCACCTTCAAGGAAGACCCCAAGAAGAAACAGACGAAACATCCTTTCGATTTAGAAGGGTTGTAGAAGGTATTAAAGACCATGTCCAATGAGATGGTTGACATAAAAAAACAAGTGGCAGAAACTTCTTCAAAAAAGCCCTACAGAGCTTTTAAAAGAGGCCCTTCAATGGATGCGAAACCACCCAACGCTATCTCAAATGTCGAATCCGAAGAAGAGGAAGAAGAAGAGAGTACCACTGAAGGGCATACCGATGATGAAGAAATTGTGGAACTACAAGGAATGTGGGATTTCATCCTCCCACAAGAAGAAGATCAAGAAGCTTTTCCGGTTAGCACACGAAGCAAAAATCAACTTGATCCTCCCCAAACTACCCCTAAGTAGAAAGGCGCAAGCCCTACAGCAAAAGAAAAAGTCGCAACAAAGAAAACGACTGCTAAAGCGACTCAATCTAGCCCAGTCCAACCAGATCAAACACCTCCATCAAGAACACTAATAGTGTCGGATGAAATGGACTACAATATTATTGATGACGTGAAAAAGACTAGGGCTAATATCACTCTTTATGAATTGAGAAAATTGAAACATCAACAGAAGATAATGATGAAAGAATTACACGCCGTGCCTACTACATCTTTGCCTACAGCTGTAGCTTCCCACAACATGGGAAGACCCCCAACCAACACAACCAATAAGATAGATCCAAATGACATCGCCTTGATTGGAGGGAGATCAAGATCTCACACTCCCCCTTTTCTGCTCACTTATTAAATCTTCAATAAAAATGTGCACAATTGTTTAGTAGATTCTGGAGCTTCAACGAATATTTTACCTAGATCAATATGTGCCAAGTTAAATGTTCAACCACAAAAATCCGCAGTGCGCATAGTTCAGCTTGATCGATCTCAAGTCAAAGTGATTGGTGAACTTAATCAAGTCACCATAAGATTGTCGTCTAACCCCAAGGTATGTCAGGTTATCGACATTCTAGTAGCTGATATCCCAGAATTCTACGGCTTAATTCTTAGCAGGGATTGGTCCGAAAAACTCCATGGATACTTCTCAACCGAATGGTCGCACATGTGGTTACCATACAATGGTAAACCAAATCAAATAAAGGTTGAACGAGAGTTACACCAGAAGTACATAGTAACGGAATTGGAGGGGGAAAATGAAGCAATAGCATATAACAACAGCATCATAGGAAATTACTCGGTAGATTCTTTCCTCGGCAATTTCAATGCTCATACATCACCTTACTTAGAAAATTCAGTTTTGTCCCAAATCGAAAATTTTTCCCAAACTGATAATTCAAAGTGTGTTAATTTTGTAGAAGAACCTATAAATACATCTTTGTTTTGGAAATTATATTTTGATGGCTCTAAGTCTAACAAAGGAGCAGGAGCAGGATGCGTTCAGATCAGTCCAGAAGGGAACAAGACAATGCTTACGTGCAGACTTGAATTCGATTGCACAAACAATACAGGGGAATATGAGGCCTTGGTGCAAGGCCTATACAAAGCAATCGGGTTGAATGTCAAATATCTTCAAGTCTTCGGAGACTCTGAGATTGTCTTCAAATAGGTACGTAACACCATACATTGCCTATCAAGTCATTTGAAACACTATCAATCTCTAGTACAGGATCTGACTGAGCATTTCATAGCATTCAATATTTCATCAATCCCAAGAATTCAAAACACGAGCGCAGACCTTTTAGCTAATGTAGCCTCTAGACTCATTCCCTCCGAAGATTTTAGTCCGGATAGATTCTCGATAGAATTAATCTTTAGACCGTCCATCCCCGACAACATAACAAACTTGAGGGTATTCAATGACGATCCTGATATTGTAAATTTCCTCACTTCTGAAGGATCCTATTCCAATCAAATAGTTGACGAAGACCATCACAATCGACAAATACAACAAAATAGCACTGATAATGCTATACCTAAATCGGTGGTTAAGTTAGAAGACTTATACGATTTGAAAAGTTGGTTTAAAAGGTCTACTAATTCTAAGCTCTACAGTTCAACTCTGAACTACGAATTAGTAAACCTAGGAGCCGATGATAAACCACAAAACGTTAACCTAGGCCACAGCCTAGCCCCTAAAGAAAAACTAGCATATATTCGTCTTTTGAGACAATACAAAAATGTTTTTGCCTGGAATTACGATGAGCTGAAGACATACGACACTTCTATTATCCAACATACTATCCCTATGATTGACAACGAAAAACCTATCCAACAGAAACTCAGAAAAATCCACCCCAATTTAGAAAACCA
Source organism: Pinus taeda (assembly GCA_000404065.3). Lineage (NCBI taxonomy): Eukaryota > Viridiplantae > Streptophyta > Pinopsida > Pinales > Pinaceae > Pinus > Pinus taeda. The sequence goes on from APFE031692530.1 coordinate 10,250, forward strand.
AATAAAAACTGAGTTGAATAAGTTATTAAAAGCCAGAATAATTTTCCCCGTCAGACATTCCAAATGGGTCTCCAATATGGTACCCGTTAGAAAGAAAAGCAGAGATATTAGAATCTGCATCGATTTTCGGAATCTCAACAAAGCCTGTCAAAAGACAATTTTCCCCTCCCTCCTATGGAGCAGATATTACAGGTAGTAGCAGGCTTAGAACTAATGTCTTTTTTGGATGGATTTTCAGGATACAATCAAGTGCTGGTACATCCCGATGACTAATTAAAAACCACATTCCGAACTAAATGGGGCACATACACATATTGTAAAATGCCATTTGGTTTGATCAATGACGACGCTACATTTGAGAGAGCCATGGACATCGCATTCAAGGGTTTAGTCAATAAATCTATAGTGATTTATTTGGATGATATTACAGTGTACTCCAAGAAACGAAGTGACCATCTCAAAGACTTAAAACAAATCTTTCAACGATGTTTAAGGTATGGGATTTCACTTAACCCAAAAAAATATTTTTTCGCATTAAGTGAAGGAAAACTTCTAGGATTCATAGAATCAAAACCTGGTATTCACATTGAACCCGATAGAATCAAAGAAATTTCTGAAATATCCCTACCTCATAATAAAAAGGCCATGCAATCTTTTCTTGGTCAAATCAATTTTGTGAAAAGATTTGTCCCAGATTTTTCACGAATTGTTTTTCCTTTGCAAACCATGATAAAAAAGAATTCAAATTTCAAATGGAGTCAAGATGAGCATGAAGCATTCAACCTGATCAAACAAGCTATCATTAATGCTCCGTCTTTAGCAACCCTGAATTTTTCAGAATCTTTTATCTTATACACATTCGCCTCAGAGAAATCATATGCCGCGATTCTAACTCAAACGAATCAAGAGAAAGCAGAAGCTCCAATCTCATTTTTTAGCTCTAATTTACAAGGTGCTGAGCTTAACTATTCAGACGTGGAGAAACAGGCATACGCTGTTTTCAAAGCGATCAAATATTTCAGACCTTTCTTACTTAAAACCCATACCAAGGTCATAGTACCGTTTCCAGCGGTAAGAAATCTTCTAATACAGAAAGATGTGGGTAAAAAAAGAGCAAATTGGATCACTGCTTTACAAGAATACGACCTTGAAATCAAACCAGCAAGCATTGTGAGAGGTCAAGGCTTCTGCAAAATGTTGGCTGGAGCATTGCAGATTCCTGAAAGTTCATCTGAGGAGGTACAAACGTATGAGGTAAGCCTAAACAATACAGAATCATTATACGCTGACACCATTTATTATCTCAAAAACGGTTATGCTCTAGCACACTTGGATCACACCAAGAAAAGAGCTCTGAGATTAAAAGCTAAACTATATCAGCTCGTAAATGATGTTCTGTTTAAAAGGAATTATGACCCTGTACTTCTTAGGTGTCTTGAGAAAACTGAAGCCGAAAAGGTTTTGCATGAACTCCATGATGGGCCCGCAGGCGGACACTATGCTGGAGATGATACTGCACATAAGGTATTACGTGCGGGGTATTATTGGCCCACACTGTTCAAAGACTCACACAGTTACGTGAGGAAATGCCAAATCTGCCAAACTACTACAGGGAGACAAAAGAAACCGTCCATGCCACTACAGTTGGTAAACATTGAGCAACCATTCAGTCAATGGGGCTTGGACATAATAGGTGAGATCGTTCCTCACTCTTCTAAGCAGCATAGGTACATCCTCACGGAAACCGATTATTTTACTAAATAGGTAGAAGCAGTTCCTCTCAAGACAACTAATTCTGAAAACATCATTGAATTCATAGATCAATTTATAATCACTAGGTTTGGATTGCCAATGGCTCTGATGTTTGATAATGCTTCATACTTTTCTGGGAATGCAATGACTGAGTTTGTACTTAAAAGAGGGTTCAAACTGAAATATTCGGCCAACTACTATCTGCAAGGAAATGGACTAGCTGAGTCAACAAATAAAAACCTAATCAGGATTATTAAAAGGACAGTTGACCAGAACCAGAAGAATTGGCACAAAACTTTGGTAAATGCTTTATGGGCAGATAGAATAACGAAGAAAGCTTCAATCGGCACTTCTCCCTTTAACTTAGTTTATGGGAAAGAAGTGGTTCTTCCAACTCACTTAATAATCCCCTCCTTGTCTTTAGTACAATACATCGATGAAGTATCTACTTCCTCCTTGCAATTAAGACAAACGGAAATAATTAAATTAGAAGAACAATGAGAACAAGCTAAGAAAACCCATGCTCATCACCAAGCGCTAATAAAATCCTGTTTTGATTCAAACATAATGACCAGAAAAAAATTTCAAATGGGAGATCTAGTCTTGAAATGGGATAAGGCTCACGAAGAGAAGGGAAAACATACAAAATTTCAAAAAATGTGGCTTGGTCCTTTTCAGATTGTAGAAGTCATAGGTCCATCAATGTTTATGTTGCAGGATTTAGCAGGTAGAAGAGATTTTTTGCCTGTTAATGGACATATCCTGAAAATATACTTTCCATAGAAGATTACTCTTCTATTTTTTGTAGGATAGCTTTTTGTTTTTCTTCTTTCTTATAAATAAAACCAGTTGTAGATGGTTACTACAGGAGTTCACGCAAAAAGACACCAAATTCTCTGTTAGATTTTGATTTTTTTCGCTTGTACAAATAGTAAAAAAAAATTGAAAAATCTTATCTTTATTATTGATAGATAGAGTTAACTTTAGCCTAGATATGATACTAGTTTCAACTTCAAAAAATTTCATGAAAGAAACCTTTGACAAGAATTTGTTGTATATCAGCACAATGAAAGGTATCAATAATAAAATAGGTATTCTCTGTAAAACTGTTGTTTTCAAACTCTATTATTGTCGTCCAGAGCTTTCTTAAGAAAAACAATGGTTTCCTCCCTGCTAAAGAAAATCGCAGCATTCAGAGAAACAATCCAAGAAAACACTATATCTCAAAGAATAAGAGGTCTCATCACGAGCCGGCTTATCATGATCATAGATCTTATAACTTGCTGACTTTGCCAAAACTGTCCACCAAAACCGGGCAACGACTTAAGATTGTTGCAATCAAAAGACAAGGGGTCTCATCATGAGCCAGCTTGTTCAGCAAAAGTGTAAATCAAGTGAATGACTGTGTCATAATTTGGCCACCAAACCAAGAC
>APFE031692530.1:13478-55878 GCA_000404065.3 Pinus taeda
TAAAAAAGGAAAAAGTGTCAAAATGGGTTTTTCTCTGAAAGGTTGTAAATGGCCTTAAGCAGGATAAAGGATCATTGTTGGGTAACAGGTAACCCTGTCGAGGCTATGGATGCCTACTGGCAGCAGAGGCTCTACCTACGATAAATGAGCATATTTTAAAAAGCCAGCACACAGAGATGACCTTATTTTATCTTTAAAATACCAAGTAATGGCTGGTGTAAATGCAAGGACTAAGCTTCAGGAAATGAATGATTGGAATAGAAAAAGGTTGAAACAAAATATCATTGATAGGATAAGGCATAATGTACTCTATCTGTCCATAACAAAGTTTAGACTTATGAGAATTTTTCTGTTTGGGAAGTTAAAATTCAATAGAAAATCAGAGATAACTAGTTCTTCCCAATGAATTGCCATTGTTGTGGCCACCAATGACCCCCCTCTTTGTTATGTTATTAGCAATAACAACAAGCAAATGGGGACCCTTAATAAAAAAATCCAAACAAACATTTTTATGAAAATTTTTGTATTTGATTCCTTAAAACTTTATCGCAACAAAAGAATGAAACATTTTTTTATGAGCATAATAAAGTATGAACAAGCGATGTGAAATTCATCGCATCATATTCATTATGAAGCGCTCTTAAATGAAAAACTTAAGAAATCTCTGACGGCCAATATGCGACGTCGTATATCGCAACATCACGTAAAATAGCACACAATGACTAATTACTGCGATCTGCGATGATGTGATACTGCGATGATCTGATACTGCGATGCCGCAATGCAATCTGCGATCTGTGATCTGCGATGAACACGAAATTTCCTCGGCGCAGTATTCAAGGAAAGCTGTCCATTAACCAAAATTAAGCGCGCGCCTTAAAAAGAAATTAATGATTGTACGCCAAAGTATCCAGGAAGGACATCTTTTTTGTTTTTTGAAGAGTCAGTTCGCTATGAGTGTCATAATTATGCATCCATAAGAGTTTAAAGCTTTCATGTCAATCTTGATTATCATTACTCTTTTCCCTTATGTAAACTATAAAACAAGAAATAACATGAAGCAATGTGCAGGAAACATCTAAGGAAAGGGGAAAGCGTCAATGCTCGGAGAACAGAGAAGAAATCCTTTCAGAAATGGATGCCGCATATGATAGGACCACAGATTCCAGAGTATCACTCAACAAATGCTGATGTCGATAGGCCATCTAAAGCTCAGAGTCAAAGGCGCACAAAAGCAGCATGATTACAAAAAACCCTGAAGCTTACACACCAGAAAAGCCCGGAATAAAGAACGGAGGTAATTTTCGATCCAAAGAATCGTTCAAAGAATAAAGTCTTTAACTTGTCCAGTCTTTCGCAAAGCCAGAAACCGAAATAGCAAAAGAAAAATCAGTTTGAGGGAAATTTGAGTTATTACCAAGTATACACGCAGTAAATACACCCAGTCAGAGGAAGATTCTCTAAAATATCTTATAGTTTACCAGAAAGTGGTGTCAGCGCTTGTTATTTCTATTTTTATAGCACAAACGAAAGAGGAAGGCAACCAGCCGACTCTTCCCAGTCGAATGTTGCATGCTTACAACACTAAGGAGCAAATACAAAAATAGTTCAGAGTCAGATTCAATTTTTAGAAATAGTTTTGCTTTATCAGAAGGACGTTCATTTGAAAACCGTATCCTAAATTTATGTAATCAAGTTAATTAGCTAGCAGTATTTAAACCCTTCTCATGCATTTAGAGAAGGGTCCGGAGATTTGTCAAAAACTTGTCCTCAGAACATGCACTTTTGCACCCTCGGAGGTGGTTTTTGATGAATGGATGGATCAAGGTTTATTAATGTTTGCATTTGATATCTGCTATTGATGTTGCACTTCTGTACTCTTAGTAGATGTTAGAACAAGGAGAGATAAATCATTGTTGCTTCAAGCTTATGAGTGGAACCAGTCATAAATGGTACTTTTATCTCTTGACCATTTTTGCTTATATTCTTGACGTGATTTACAGTTTTCAGTTGTTTATATGTTATTGCATGAATGTATGAGTTACCATTTGGCACTTTTGTACGGTGGAGACATTTGTTTGTGTCTGACATATGAATAGCTTATTATGCGATATGATGTTCACAACTGTTTTGCCTAACTTCTTATGCAAATTGGTTTATCTTAATTGATTTCTATTCTTATGATAGCTGAATGATCTTTATTACCAGTTATTGTTTGAAATCTCTTTAGATCACATAATAGAGATATATACATCCCGGGTTAGCGTAGATTAGATGTGTTGTTTCTCATTAGATTACAATAGCATAGAGTTAGTTTAAGAATCTGAATTAGATTAGCTTTAAAGTTACTCTTAGATCAGCATTATTCAACTCTACACACACACACACCCTCAGATCGGGAAACTGGTCCCGTTATCCCCAGTCGGACCCACTATACCAAACGGATAAGGAGATGCCAACCAAGGTCCGGACCGGGTGGGTATCCCCCTTGTTTTCGACCCAATTTTCGGGGCTTCAACATGTCCTTGATGGCAACTCACTCAGAGGTATGATACAAGTGACAACTCAATCAGATGACAGATTATAGTACAGCAGGTCAATTTAGAGGTATACGTGGGTTAACCTTGATGAAAGAGCATATACACGCGAATGAGCAGAATAGAAGATGTGTATATGTACACACATAGGTTCACAGAAGTAAAGGCACGTACATGTCGGAAAACTAAATTTTAGTCCATGGTATTTGGTCCATGGTATTTGGTCTGAAGTGTTGACCCCAAGTATTGGGTCCAAGGTATTGGTTCTACATGGTTTTAGACCATGGTATTGAGAGAAGTCTAAACCTATATAAGGAGAATATCATTAGGCTAAGGACAGTAAGCGAGGAAGTGATGAATATCTAATGAAGTGTAAGATCTAGTATGCTGGTTATGGGTTTGAGATGCTTAGTTTGATCTGAATCAAGGATGCACCTATGCAGTTGATGATGGATGATGGATCAGGATCATAAGGCTTGGAATGTATTATGTGATAGACTAGATCTGAATTATTGACACATGTTTTATTGTATGAATGTTATGATCTGGGTGTGACTGATGTCTAGAACAGTCGCAAAGTTATGAGTAAATAGTTGTAGATCTATACGCAGGTTGGCTTTGGTGAAAGCACGTATGTATGCTAGTTTGGTTCTTCATAGTAGCGCATACATTATGAGATATGATATTTGAAGTTGTAGTTGGATCTGGTTATTGTTGCAGAGTTCTATTGTCTATTTTGTGTTCTGCTGACAGTGTTGTTGATAGGGTTCAATGTTTTAGTATTGGGTGATTTAGAGATTGATGATGTAGGTGTAGTTGATGGGTGCATTACAGTGATGATTAATTTTGTGCTTCAATGTTGTTGATGGGTCCAATATGAAAATTTATGAAACGTGGTCCCTAGAGGAAGAAAGAAGATCGTAGCCTTCAGTAGGCCGACGCCTACATACTAGTAAACATATCGGCCAGTACAAGAGCCAGGGGGTTGGAGCTCCCCTCCAGTAGCAGCTAGAAAACGAGTGAAGGTCGGAGCCTTCAATAGGTCGGTGCCTATGTACTAGTAAATGGATCAGCTAGTACAAGAGCTAAGGGGGTTGTAGCTCCCTTCTAGTAGAAACTGGAAAACGAGAGAAGGTTGTAGCCTTCTGTAGGTAGAAGCCTGCGTACTGGTATAAGACTGCACCAGTACATAAATATTGTAAAAGGAAGTTTCTTATTAAAGGAAGATAGAGACGAATTGTAGTAGGTGGTTTTCACCCACATTGGGTTTCCACCTTATATCATGGTGTTCATGTGTGTTGCTTATGAGTGATGATCTATTCTATTTTACTACTCCTGTTTACTATTCATATGGTTAATAATGTTCTGATGCACTCATTAAGGATCAACTAACTGAATCATAGGTTTACTGGATATACGCTTGTTGCATTACACATAGTTGTGTATACACATGGTTTGCCTTAATTGAAGTAGCGTATATGAATCTGAATATGGAAATGAAAAAAGTTACATTGATTTGATAATACTAATTCCCCCCCCCCCCCCCTCTCAATATTATTTCCAACAACTGACATTTAGAGAAAGATGGCAAAGTATGATTGTCGAAGATACCAAATAGCAAGGGCAATGCTCAAAGCTGCTAGGGAAAGAATTGAAGCTCTAACTCACCATGAGGAGAATAATAAGCTTGATATACCTATAGAGGATTCACTCCATTCCTATCCACCTCAGACATCAGCTTCTTGAACAATTTTGAAGACCCTTGACTCAGATTTTGTAATCTTGATTTTTATGTATTTTTAAGGCAATTTTTATATAAGTAGTTTGGTCAAACGCGCAGCGCGCACTTTTTGGAGGCACCTTTTGGAGGAATGGCCACCACCATTGGATTCATAAGGACCAAGATATATAGGAAATCCATGTTTCCAGCCCTAGAAAGAAAAACTGGTGGGTGAAAAAGGAGAAAAACCACCTAGAAATCATGTTTCTACCTTATTTCTGGACCAGGCGCTGCGCGTTTGAGTAGTCTTGGGAGCAAGGAAATTTGGAAGGGAAAATCAATCCCATTCTGAAACCCAAGGGAATTTTTGGAAGCTAGATAGTATAATATTTCCAATGATCTATCCTAGGCTAGATTGGGACATCAGAAAGGTAGGTAAAATTGAGCTTGAAGATGGCATTGCGCATTTGATAGTCAGCCCAGATTTTCATTGTTTCTCTCCAAATTGATTTTTACCTATGGGAAATCAATGTTTTACTCATGTAATTGATAAGGATGATGTAGTTATTATATTTTTATTTTTTCATAATAAATTAGGTAAATGGCCTCACATGGCTTGTAATGAATCAGTTTTCTTAAGTTAGGGATGGGTCACTTTGACCACCCTATACTCTAGCTATCAGTTCAGTTTTTGTTGCAACTACTACTCCTCTCATGGATTCGACCCCTGTGGCTAGGATGAGTTGGTTTGAGGCCTATTTTATGTAATTTCTTAGTTATTTTACAAGTTGGACTCTATTGGATGTTGTACTAGTGTTTCAGAGTTTGGAATGAAATATATTGGATGAGTTGCAGCTATTTTGGTGGGATTCTTGTGGCATGGTATTTTGACATTTTTTCCTCTTCAGTTACATATGTATGAATGTTTTGTACATTTCACGATTCATTTCACTCTAAATATGTTTTATTTTCAAGGTGTGATAAGAAAAATTCATCTTGTATGCTTTGTTTTGGGAAAATCATCATAAATTGTTTCATTTCTTCAGTTTAAAAAGAATTCATGTTCCTCGTGCTCTTTTTAGCACCTCACTAGTCTAAACCATCTCATCACTATACTACTAAGTGTTAAAGTAACTTGCCTACCTTGCCCCGTCAGATGTATGAAATTCTAATTCTCTTTTTCCCTGACCGAGTTCACTCGCTGACCTAATTCACTCATCCAATGACTACCCTAACCAAATCAAATCAAACAAACCTTGAGCTACTATATCTAACCTAAAACCCTAATCTATCCAGCACTCCTGGTTGTGATCCTTTGGAGAGAGCCCTCTTTGGCTTGGTAGGGCTAGCTACCAAGTTAAAAGGTTAGTATGTGGTTACCTCTGCTAGACTCTTCCTCATGTTGGAAATAATATTAAGACGGGGGGGGTGAATCAGTATTAGTCAAGTCAATAATCTTTTACTTTTCATACTCAAATTTATATATGCTACTTCCATGTGGGTAACCCATGTGTACATGCAACCGTGTTTAAGGAAACAAGTGTATATCTAGTAAACTAATGATTCATTTAATTCATCATATGTTGATCTTTAATCTGTGCTTCAATACTTTATTAAACATTAAACAGTAACCATATGCAGTTAACAACAGAGTGAACCATCACACATAAGCAACACACATGAACACCAAGATTTAAGGTGGAAACCAAATGTGGGTAAAAACCACATGCTGTTGTCATCTCTGTCTTCTTTTAATAATAAGAAAATCTATTTACAACATTGTACTGGTGCAGAATCATACCAGTACGCAGGCTTCTACCTACATAAGGTTACTACCTTCTCTCATTCTCCAACTTCTACTGGAAGGGAGCTACTAACCCCTAGCTCTTGTACTAGCTGATATTTTTACTAGTACGTAGGCACTGACCTATAGAAGGCTGCAACCTTCTCTCTTCCTCTAGGGACCACGTTTCATAAATTTTCAGATTGGATGCTCCTGGTACACAACAATACACATGAAGGCCTTGTTTCATCTAGTTTTCATATTGGACCCATTATCAACATTAAAGCTCAAAATCAATCACCACTGCACTACAACCATCAAATACATCTGCATTAACCAATCATACATCTTTGAATCACCCATAACTGAATCACTAAAATCCCATTGACACTGAAGCAAATCACAATCAATCAATCTGAATATTCAGTATACTGTAATCAAACTGCATTCACCAGAACACAGAGCAGAACCCAGAATTCTGCAACAAAATTCAGATCCACCTGTAACTTCAAATATCATATTACATAATGTATATGCTACTTAGATGTGTTTGTATACATGCTTTTATCAAAGCCAACCAGTGTATATGTCTGTAAATATTAATTCATAATTTTGCAGCTATTCCATACTTCAGTCATACCCAAATCATAACATTTACAGAACAAAAAATGCATCAGTATTCAGATCTAGAATAAACATGATCAAACCATATAAAGATAGTTCATTTCAAGCCTTAAGATCCTGATCCATCATTAGATCTTATCCTCCATCAACCGCTAAGGTTCCTCTTTGGTTAAGATCAAACAAAGCACCATAAGCCGATAACCTACATACTGGATCTCACTTCATCATATATTCAATACTTGCACTCATTGGCCTAATGATTTTCTCCTCCTTATATAGTTTTAGGCCTTTCTCAATACCATGGACCACAACCACTTAGGACCAATACCTTGGACCAAATACCTAGGGTGAATACCTCAGACCAAATACCTTGGACCAATACCATGGGTCAAAATACCTTGGACCAAATACCACGAACCAAAAGCTTAGATTTCAAACATATACGCACTTTTCCTTCTATGAAAGTGCGTTTGTACATATACGCGACTTGTGTACAGTGAACCTACGTGTATACGCAGCTTGGTCAAGGTGAACCTGCGTATACCTCTTTTTCTTCATTCTTTGTAGTCTGCTCTATAATTTTGTGTTGTTAACCTGCTATATTGTGATCTTTTATCTAAGTGAGTTGCCTTCTGAACTGATTCCTTGAAACTACCCTGCATTTCACCATTTCTTCTGTAGATTCATCTAGTTACCATATACAAGTGAGTTGTTCTGCTACAAGTGAGTTGCCATCAAGTACAACACATATATCATAATTCCAACAATCTCCCCCTTTGGACTTGATGGCAACCATGTTGGTATTGATTACTGCAAGTTGTAGAAACTATTAGAGATAACAAGAAACACCAAAATACTCTCCCCCTTTGACATCAAGGGAAAAGGATGGACAAGATAATCTCCCCCTGTGATATCAAGAGCAAAGGGATGACCAAAATGAAGACTTTCATAGCTGAACAAAGATATTGATCATGCTCCCCCTAAGCACATGCTGAATTCTTTGATTAAACTCCCCCCTTGTACATGTTGAGATGCATTATATCATCCATGCTCCCCTTGAGCACATGCAGAGTCTGCAAGTATTTTCCAAGAGAATAACATGACTCTATCACTCGACTATGTGAGTTTGACCTTCCTATCACCAATGACTCATACATACATCAATCTCCCAACCAAGTGGGGATATACCAAATTTGACTCATCTTCCCAACCAAGTGGGGATATACCAATAGTTTATATATGATAGAAATTACATCATATGACCAATAAGGACTCATCAAAAGACTACGACAGACAGAGAAAAATTATTCATCATGGGTCTTTATATGCCCTTTACATTGAATGATATACATGACATTTATAACAGAGACCAAATGTCTAAACAAGACCATGATAATCATCAACAACTATCATACACCATGTATGATCTGCACCATAAGCATCTGTCAACATCCAAACCAGCAACCTGTATATGTTCATCATTAGTTCCCAAGATATGATAGTGTAAATATCATCAACCTGTGACAAAGTATGTCATATATAGATATCAACTCATCCTCTTGACCTCCTCAAGATCAACTTTCTTTGTTTCCTTAGTAGAAAGAGCCTTATCATAACCTTCCATGAATCAACTAAGCATATGTCATATCTCTGATTAGTAACACAAAATTATTCACATCATATCATATGTGAAAACACCATAGTCATCACATCATCATTAAGAATTGCATGATCTTTCATAAGAACCCTTAATATATCAACCATGTCTCATCACTAGGGAACATCCCATATCTGATAAGCATCAACCATGATAATCAATATATGTGAGTATCAATTTATCATCATAAGGTAAGAACTCATCATCATTATGTGTCTAAGTAAACCATGTCTTCAATTAGTTATGTCTTCATGTGACCTACAATAACACCATTCTCTTGGCCAACCAACAATATTTATCAATATGTAACTTAAGTAATCATCCATGTATCCAACATATTGTATATCCATCAAAGAGATAGCAATATGTATCTAAACCATGAGCTCATTTTGTCGAGATTTCTTGATATCATCAATAGCAACAATCTTCAACCATGTGAGAGTCAAGAACTATAGGAATCCTACATCATAACTGCACCATATGAACTTTATGCATCTTTGAAGGCATGATGACAACAGCATAAAAGAAAAGAGTGGCTCATCATCAAATAAGATTTTGTGTACTCAAGCTTTGTACTTATACTTGTCATTATGAAGATAACCATGTAAGCAACATATATGTACTGTATACATCATCAAAAAGTCATCCACAACCATCCATAAATCTGATCTGAATAACAACTATGTAACCCCAAGCAATACAAGCATCATCTTAGATTTCATCATGGGCAACTCATATCACATAGCAAGATGTATCAATTAAACATTTTAGCCACATAAGCATCATCATCATTGAAAAGAATTCTAAACATAATGCCAACAATGCTTTGTTAGAAGCATAGCATGTTCTCCCCCTAAACTTGTTCCACCTGTTCACTGTCAGATCTGATCATTGCATATATCAGTAAGTATCAAGGCATCATCATCAATAAGATATTCATCAAGTTATCAACAACTTGTGAGGATCAAAAAACACTTCTAAGTAACATCCACAGACTATCATCATCTATCATCACAACTGATAATTGTCTGAATCATATTACATCAGTTTTTTTTTTAGACTATCCCACAGCATTTTTCTCAAACTACATATATGCGACTGTGCAGCTTTGAACGCACGTATATACATGACTTGTCTTCATGAAACTTGCGTATGAGATTTAGAACATTGAAGTTTCATACTTTCGTCTTCCCCTGAGTCTATCATGTTTGTACACTGTGCTATGCCACATTTTTCTTACTATACTTCCTTCTTCTTCCATATCTTTGACTGTGATGATGTTTTCTCCTTTTGGTATGGTGCCCGATATTTTCTCTTGCATTCCTTTGGTATATTTCCAAACTTGTTACATGCATAACATCTTACATGTCTCATATTTCTTCTATAGCAGCCAATGGCTTTGTGACCAAACATATTGCAAGAAAAACAATATCCCTTAAAGTACCTGGAAGCAGATGATCTTTCTGTGTGATGGTCTTGAACCATTCTACTTCCACATCTTGCTCCAACATGTCCAAGATTATGACATATAAAACATTCAACATTATTCATTTGAGGAAATAATCGACTATCATTTCCATGGTTAGGAGTAAAAGATTTTCTTTGAAGAATTTATTTCCTTGGTTGTTGATGGGATTGACCTCTCATCTCCTTGTTGAGCATTTTAGATTTTGCATTAGATTTCCTTGCCTCACTTTGTGAGCTAGATTCACCTTCAATAGATTCATGAAAACCATGACCAGTTTTGATGATAGGAGACCTTTGACTATTGAGAATTTCATCCAAAATCTTAGTACTATCTTGAAATCATAAATTCTTATCCTTTTCTCCTAATTTACCTTTTAGGATATTTACCTCAACCTGATATTGCTCTTCCTTTCCAAAATACTGCTTCTTCATGATTTCTTCATCTTTTCTTCCTTCTACCACTTGTTGCCTTAATTCGAGAACTTTGTTTTCTTGTTTTTCAAGAGCTTGGAGTAGTTCTTCATTCTTCTTATTTCATATTTCAAGATCTTCTTTTAGAGAGAGGATCTTAGATTCAAGACATTCATAGTAACTGGATCTATCTTTAAGTTTCTTGATTGTTGTGCTCCTTTTATTTCATTTCTTAATGATGTCACTTCATCCTACAACTTTTGACATTGATATTCCTTTTCCTTGTACTGCTTCCTTACTTTGATTCCTTCCTCTTTTAGTTTGGTAGCTTCTTCTTTGAAGGCACACTCCCTTTTTTCCAATAGATCTTGTTGATCTTTAATTTGTCTGTGAGCCTTTTAAATTCTACCTCTATTTGATATCTTTCTCTTTCACCCATAAGAGCAAATTCAATTGTTTCACTATCACTTTCATCATCTTCAAATGGACAGAGAAATATATCACCAGAGGATAATAAGTTCATACTTGATGGTTCTTTTGTTTGTTCATATTCAATCTGAGGTGATTCTGAATATGAAGAGTTGCTTCCACATAACCCCTAGTTAACTCTCCCATTGTCATAGTTCCTTTGAGATGCCTTCTTCTTCTGAGATGCTTTCTTCTTTATATTCTTTCCCATTGTTCTACGGATCTCCTTCAAGCGATCAAGCTTCTACCAAAGGACCCGCTCTCATACCAATTGTCGGAAATAATACTGAGAGGGGGGGTGAATTAGTATTAGTTAAGTCAATAATCTTTTACTTTTCATACTCAAATTTATATACGCTACTTCCATGTGGGTAACCCACGTGTACATGCAATTGTGTTTAAGGAAACAAGCGTATATCCAATAAACTAATGATTCAGTTAATTCATCATATGTTGATCTTTAATCTGTGCTTTAGTACTTTATTAAACTTAAATAGTAACCATATGCAGTTAACAATAGAGTGAACCATCACACATAAGCAATACACATGAAAACCAAGATTTAAGGTGGAAACCCAATGTGGGTGAAAACCACCTGTTGTTGTCGTCTCTGTCTTCTTTTAACAATGAGAAAGTTTATTTACAACATTGTATCAGGGCAGACTCATACTAGTACGTAGGCTTTTACCTGTAGAAGGTTACTACCTTCTCTCGTTCTCCAACTTCTACTGGAAGGGAGCTACCACCCCCTAGCTCTTGTACTAGCCGATATGTTTACTAGTATGTAGGCACCGACCTACAGAAGGCTGCAACCTTCTCTCTTCCTCCAAGGACCACGTTTCATAAATTTTCAGATGGATGCTCCTAGTACACAATGATACACATGAGGGCCTTGTTTCATCTAATTTTCATACTGGACCCATTATCAACATTGAAGCTCAAAATCAATCACCACTGCACTACTACCATCAAATACATCTGCATTAACCAATCATACATCATTGAATCACCCATAACTAAATCACTGAATTCCCATTGACACTGAAGCAAATCACAATAAATCAATCTGAACATTCAATATACTATCATCAAACTGCAGACACCATAACACAAAGCAGAACCCAAAATTCTGCAACAAAAGTCATATCTACCTGTAATTTCAAATATCATATTACATAATGTATACGCTACTTAAATGTGTTGAATTAGTGTGTATATGAACTTTTATCAAAGCCAACCAGCATATATGTCTGTAAATATTAATAAATAATTTTCAGCTATTCCAAACTTCAATCATACCCAGATCATAACATTTGCAGAGCAACACATGCGTCAGTATTCAGATCTAGAATAAACATGATCAAACCATATAAAGATAGTTCATTTCAAGCCTTAAGATCCCAATCCATCATTAGATCTTATCCTCCATCAACCGCTAAGGTTCCTCCTTGGTTTAAATCAAACAAAGCACCATAAACTGATAACCTGCATAGTGGATCTCACTTCATCAGATATTCAATACTTGCACTTATTGGCCTAATGATCTTCTCCTCCTTATATATTTTTAGGCATTTCTCAATACCATGGACCAAAACCACTTAGGACCAATACCTTGGACCAAATACCTAGGGTCAATACCTCAGACCAAATACCTTGGACCAATACCATGGGTCAAAATACCTTGGACTAAATACCACGGACCAAAAGCTTAGTTTTCCAACATATACGCGCTTTTCCTTCTGTGAAAGTGCGTGTGTACATATACGCGACTTGTGTACAGTGAACCTGCGTATACCTCGTTTTCTTCATTCTTTGTAGTTTGATCTATAATTTTGTGCTATTAACCTGTTTTATTGTGATCTTTTATCTGAGTGAGTTGCCTTCTGAACTGATTCCTGGAAACTACCCTGCATTTCATCACATATGTAAACACTAATGTCATGCATTATGTCACAACTAATATCCCTTCTGTAGATTCATCTAGTTACCATATACAAGTGAGTTGTTCTGCTACAAGTGAGTTTCCATCAAGTACAACACATACATCATAATGCCAACACCTCAACCATGGAGATCCAGAGGAGTGATAACATACTGGCGTCATTGTCGGGGAACGAAAGGATCATTTTCCCTAGGTGTACGACTAGTTCTCATTGGATTTTGGTCCTCTAGATGATAGGACTAAGCTTCATAAAGGATAATTCAATAATTGCAGTGTCAATATTGTAGAGCTGGCCTCGAGGAGAGAAACACAACAAATTATGCATCCTGATCTAGTTGATTCAGTTGAAGATAATCAGAGCTTGTTCAAAAAGCGAAGAAGGTTACAATTCATAAGTTTGATTCGACTTCATTTCGTTGGTAAGCTCTCAATCATGAACAATTTTAGATTTTTCTATTGAAGACTTTCCTCTGAAAATATATTTGTTCAGCTCAAATTCTTAGGTCTTTTACCTCATATAGTTTGTGACCCTATTAAGATACTGGCTCCGAAAAGATATACTAGGTCAAACCTTGACCCAAATCCTCCTTCTCCGATTGATAATCCTGAAATATTGTTAAGAAAGCCTAAAGTCCCTTTCCTTGAGACTGGAACCACAAAATTGGAAAGGACCACTTCCTTACCAGATCAAATACATAGTATTGAGGATATACCTTTCGAAATTACATTTGATCTATCCCTTTTCCATTCAAAATTTGAGTCTTGTCTTACAAAAGAAGTTTTTGATCCCATAAAGTTTGACTCATACCTTCCTACCTCAAAGTCTTTATTTAACCAACCTTATGCTGCTTCTCAGTCTTCAAAACTTGAGCACGAGGTTTGGTCTAATTTTGAGAAACTTCAAAGCCTAGCTGATCAATTACAAATCACTACTGAAAAGACCTATATTTAGTATCAACTTGAAATCTTATCTTTTGCGATACCCTTTACTACACCTCCGAAAAAATCCACATCGCCTCCTCCATCTTCATCTCCACCAACACAACCCATTGCAGTTCCCATTCACCATTCTCCAAGAGTTATGGCGAGGTTTTCACACTTAGTATTACCTGGTTAGTTGGAAACTTTACTGTAGATCTATGGCCAAAGACTTCCTCTTTTTGATGGTAGCCAAGGAGTAACATCTCAGCAACATATTGATAAGATGGCCGATTTCATCGACTTAGAGGAAGTAGATGAAGATGATGCTAAAATGAGACTAATAGCTCAAAGTTTTTCTGAATATGTCACAAAATGGTTCCGTGGTTTGGTAGCTCGCTCCATTGATACTCCTCAGAGGTTAAACAAGTATTTCTTAGCCATGTGGCGGGAAAACAAGAATCCATTGTAGATCTTGGTGGAATACAACACATTAGAAAGGAATCCTAACGAGACGGTTCAGGAATTCACCATAAGGTTCAATCCGATCTATATTTCCATTCTGGATAACATGAAACCTCCACCTAATTTGGCACTTCATCATTACCTGGATGCTTTTGATCCAGACATGGCTTATCAGTTGAGGGAAAGAGATCCCACAACTCTGGAAGACATATAGAACAATGTGGCAAGTGTGGAAGAAAACTTGATGATTAAAATGTCTCAATTGAAACATGAGAAACCGAAAAAGAGAGTAACCATCAAAGAAGAACCTTCTTCTTTGACCAATATTAAGCTAGATGCATTGATTAGAACCATGGAGAGAATGGTTAACCGGATGATAAATTCAGATAGACCACAAGAACCCCAAGTCAAAAATTCTAACTTCAGAACTCAAAAGAAACCCTAGTACAGGATAAAACAAAGAGAGAAGAAAACTTCTAAAGCATTGACATCTCAACAGCGAATTCAAACACCCTCGGAACAAAATTATGCTCAAGGAGAATTCGATGATGAAACATACCCAATTGATGAGGAAAATCACTTCTTTAGGGAAGAATATCATCCCATTTTCTTGACTGAAAATGAAAAGTATGTCGAGAAGGTGGAGGATCCTAAAGATGACAACTACATACTGTCAAGTGACAATGCATTGGAGACCCAAACTAATTATTATCAAATAGGATATTTGAACGCACTCATTTCTCAGTAGAAGCAATATTATTTGAGGAATAGATATGTCCCAATCACTCATACTCAAAAAAGGACATCACAGCAGAAAGATACCCAACAAAAATAAAATCCTCAAGGTAATCAAAGAAATGGTAAAGAGATGGCAGTAGCCGATCAAAGCAGAACAAAACAACCATCTACAAGACATCCTAACAAGGATCAGGTACCAAGAGATCTTCTTGAGAAGAGAGACAATGTCCAAAGAGAGGTAGATAAATCTAGTTCTTTAAATCTAGAAACTGAAATTTCAAAGTTGAAAGTGTCAATCCCTCTTACTAAACTAGTCAAAAATAGCCATTACAAGTTTAATATAATTAAAATTCTCAAAGTTGATCCTATGTCTGACATGGTTAATATTGAAGATGACCAACCTGAATTGATTTTTGGTCCAACCATAGATGGTCAGTCAGGAGATAGTGATTTTCCTCCATTTTATCTCAGTTTAAGAATCCACCAATCCATTCTTCACAAATCCATGCTTGACTCTAGAGCCTCTCATAATTTAATGCCAAAAGACATCATGGAAAGGTTGGGTTTAGATATAAATCATGAGTACCATGAATTGTATTCTTTTGATTCCCGTAAGGTCCATTGTCTTGGTCTAATCAAGGATTCCGTAGTATCCCTAGATCAAATCCCTGCAAAGAATGCTTTAATGGATGTGGTGGTAGCTGATATACCACCATGATTTGGTATGTTATTGTCAAGATCCTAGGGAGAAAAAATAAGAGGAACACTGCAGTTAGACTTCTCCTATGCTACCATCCTGATTTTCAGACAATTGAGAAAGTTGTACCAAGAAACCAAAATGATGTTCATGATAACTAGCAAGGAGAAGCCTAATAATCATCCTATAAATGTTGTACATACATATTTAGAGTCATTTATTTTATATAATGATAGTGGACTGAATAATGTAGATAGTCAGCTTATGGAAATTAAATATGTACCCAAGATTTTCAATTGTATAAATACGTTTTCAGATCAGGAAAAAGAAAATTTGATGAGTTCATTAGAATAGAAATTGGACAAGGCATAGAAAGGCTCAGAACAACCACCAGAGAAGGTAATGGAAAATTTCAGAACACTCTGAGGAGAAATTTCAAAAAATTGACCCAAAAAGAACCAAGATATACATCCCTTGGAAGAGGAAAATGACCTTTAGACCATGGATTTTGATGGTGCTCTTGGGAAAGATGTAGCAGGTACTGGCATTTGGATTCAAAGTCTACATCATCAACAAGGTGAGCTCCCTCAGCATGTTAGATTATGCTCATACAAGTTAGCTTTTGATTGCACTAACAATGAGGTAGAGTATGAAGTGATGATCACAGATTTAAAGATCTTGAAGAGGTTAGGTGCACAAATAATTTATGTGTATGCTGATTTAGAACTTGTGATCAAGAAAGTTAAAGGTGAATATCAAGCTCACCATCTATGAATGAAACAATATAGAAATGTGGTTTTAGATATTCTTAGGATGTTTCCTGAGTATACACTTACATTTGTACCAAGGACTCAAAATCGTATGGCAAATTCATTAGCTACAGCTACAAGTAATTTTAAAATTCCCATTTTTTCAAACAAAAAATTCGAGATTCATGTGAAGCATCAGCCCTCTGTTCATGATAACTTGCAATATTGGAAAGTATTCTAGGATGACAAACAGGTGAATAACTTTCTTCAGAATGAAGGATAGTTTGAAAATTGTTCTATGGATGAAGTTTATGATGAAGATGATCAAGTCATCGAGGCAACTCAAGTTGATCTACTACAGCTGAAAGATAACAATATTCTGAAAGGTCTTGTACCTTTGGAAGACTTGTTTGATCAAGATGATGTAGCAAGGAAGCCTACATTAATACCTACTAAGGAAGGTGTTGAAGACGTGAACATAGGAACAACAAACAAACCAAAAAGGATCAAGTTGTCCAAAACATTTTCTCCGAGGTAAAAGAGAAATACATTCATCTATTGTCTGAATTTTCTGATGTTTTTACTTGGGATTATGCAGATTTAAAGGAGTATGATAAGAAAATAATTCAGCATACCATCCTGATTATGCCCAATCAAAAGCCCTTCAGCAAAAGCTAAGGAGGATTAACCCAAGGTTGTTTCCATCCATAGAGAAAGAAGTTAACATACTCTACAAGGTAGACATCATTGTTCCTATCAGATTTTCTAATTGGATATCGAATCTAGTCCCGACAAGAAAGAAGACTGAGGAGATTAGGATCTACGCAAACTTTAGAAACTTGAACAAAGTATCTATGAAAGATAATTACCCACTTCCAAAAATGGACCATATCCTTCAGAGAGTTGTGGGTGCTTCCCGATTGTCACTTTTGGATGGCTACTTAGGTTACAATCAAGTTTTAGTGCATGAAGATGATGAGGACAAGATGTCATTCACCACACCTTGGGGCACACTCAAATATGCAAAGATGCCATTTGGTCTCAAAAATGCAGGGGCCACTTTTCAGATGAAAAAGATGTTTCGTTGGTTGTATATGTAACCGTATTTTCACATTCAAATGACGAACATTTGCATCATTTAAGTGTCATTTTTTAGAAGGGTAGAAAGTTAGGAATCTCTCTTAATCCAAAGAAAAGTTTGTTTATTATGGAGGAAGGAAAAATTCTTAGCTACATCATTTCAAAAGACGGCATCCAAATTGACCCTTCACAAGTAGAAGCCATTCAACAAATTGATTTTCCTCGTAGCAAGAAGGAAATCCATTCAATGGTAAGATGAATTTCTTATGCAAATTTATTCCTAATTTACCTAAACATCTTAGAGAAATGACCAATATGTTGAAAAATGGTAATGAGGTGAAATGGTCTGAATAAGCCCACAAGTCCTTTCATGCAGTGAAGCTTGCCTTAACCACTACTCTTGTTTTGATTAGTCCTGATTACACTAATGATTTTATTATATTTTCATTTTCTTCTGAGCATACCATGGTAGTAGTACTAATGAAAAAAAGGGATAAAACCGAGTTGCCAATAGCATTTTCCAGTCGCAACATCAAGGATGCAGCCCTTAAGTACATCATCATTGAAAAATAGGCCTTAGCTTTGGTAAAGGCGATCAAAGATTTCAGAGTTTACATTTTACATTCGCATACTCTTGCTTATGTACCTAATGCAATGGTAAAGGAAGTCCTTGGGCAGAATGACCTGGAAGGTAGAAGAGGTAGATGTATAGCAGCATTATTAGAATATGATCTTGAGATCAAGCCTACAAAGCTGATCAAGGGTCAAGGCTTAGCCAAACTCATGGCTGAGTCAAACCTTCATGCGCTAGACATCAACCTTGTAGCAACATTATCCGATGATCAAGAAGAAGTGGATCTCATTCAGGTAGTTGAAATGTTTCGATCATCCCCGTGATATTATGATATTATTTATGTGCTTCAACATATAAATCCCCCTCTAGGCATGTCTAAGGCTAAGATCATGTCATTGAAGTTGAAAGCTTCCAAATATTGTATCATGGACAGTGCACTTTATTGGAAAGATCATGGAAGCGTGTTGTTGATTTGTTTGACCGATGACGAGTCCAAAGAAGTAACAAATTACTTCCATAAAGGATATTGTGGGGGCCACTTGTACTGGAAGACCACAGCCAACAAAGTAATGAGAGAGGGTTACTATTGGCCTACACTTTTTGCAGATATCTATAAGGCAATGATGAGTTGTCACAAGTGTCAAGTTTTCCAAGGTAGAAGAAAGCTTCTTCCTTTGCCTCCACAACCTATATCAGTTAATGCACCTTTTCAGCAATGGGGCCTAGATTTCGTAGGTGATATCAATCCATCAGCATCCACACAACACAATTGGATATTGACAGCTACGGACTACTATACTAAATGGATCGAAGCAATCCCAACCAGGCAAGCAACAGATTCATTTATCATTCAGTTTTTAGAAACTAATATCTTGTCTCGTTTTTCTTGTCCTAATAAGATTATCACAGACAATGTGAAAGCATTCAATTCCAAAAGATGACTGATTTTTGTGACAAATACAACATAAATTTGGGGCATTCTACAACATACTATTCGCAAGGAAATGGTTCGGCAAAGTCCTCCAATAAATCCTTAATCAACGTCATCAAGAAAATGTTGGAAGCCAACAAAAAGAATTGGCACAAAAAGCTAATCAATTCATTGTGGGCAGATCGAGTGAGTAGTAAGAAATCTCTTGGGCTTTTTCCTTTTCAGATTGTGTATGGAGTAGATACTATTTTTCCTTCATCATTAGCAGTCTCGACCATGAAATTGTTACAAGAAATGGGAAGTGAAGAGAATGATATTCAGCACTGGATAAATCAAATGGTTCACATAGAGTAGACAAGGGATGAGGTATTTTAGAACACCTCCAAGCTTCTTGAGAGGATAAAGAGGATCTATGACCAGAAAACAAAGGAAGATGATTTCAAAATTGGAGATGTGGTGCTTCGTTGGGATGCCAGAAACAAAGGCAAGGGTAAGCATGGTAAATTTGAGAACCTATGGAAAGGCCCTTATCAGATTTCAGCTTTCCGAGGACAAAATTATTTCTTGTTGGATGAGATGAATGGAGAACCACTCTTAGCAAGACCAATCAATGGTAGGCTCCTGAAGCATTATCTTCTCTGAATTGTCCTGGTTTCAGCATACATACATTTTAAATTTTCTGCAAGTGTGAAGCAAATATCATTGGAGTTCAAAGCCCGAAGTGAAGACCATGGAGCTTCACTGGTTTTCTGCCATTTTTAGTATTCATCCCTTAGTCATGTAAGTCAATTTCAAGTCAGTTTTGATTCAGTTTGAGTTATTTCAGTTGTCATTATTTACTCATGCATTCCAGTTTGAGTTTTTGACCAAATTGGCACATATGATTAGGCACTTGGTATACTGTGTTCTTGGCACCTCCAAGGAGCTTCCATCCCCAAATAAGGCCGATGTTAGAGTCAGTATTTGCATACTGCCATCAGTGTTCAAAACTCCTCTTTTATATCATATTAGTGTCCCATGTTGAAATTTTTATCATTCCACCTAGGTCATCATGTAAAAATTTACTCATTGATGGTAGCTCATGTTAAAACTCCATCCCTTCTCAAAAATCAAAATTTTTTTGCCCACCTTCATGTGTCTTGCTGAGCATACATTGACAATAAAATCTCATTTCATCATGTTTTATGTTAGTCAAGTCCACCTGGAGTCCAGTCATTCAAGGTCCCATTAGGTCACCAGGTTTTATTTTCCAACGTCCAATAAAACACCATTTCACTGCATTAGGCCAACAAAGTATGAGAGTTAAGCAAATAATATCCCTTTTTCAGTTAAATAAGGGTTTACAAGCATGTAACCATGGTTTCTAAAATTCCAATTTTGATTTTAAGCAAGAAATTCATTCCAGTTTGTAATTTTTATTCAAAAGAGAGATGTAATAATTTTTATTTATTTATGTAATTTTATGTTTATCATATGTAATAAGTCACTATTTTTAGTTGTTTACTCAAACTTCATTGCCAATATCATCCCAAAAAAGTCAAAGTGAACATTCTCAAACCTTCAGCATCATCCACCTGCAAATAAAAAGGTCAGAAAGCAAATTATCAAAGAGTTTAAATAAGGGGTCAAATGAAACATCAGAAAGTGAATTTGTAAAGCAAAAGATCAAACTCACTCACTGTTACATAGTAATTTGTCACTGACCCCATATCCCCTGATCTTGGATAAATTCAGTGCCTGAGCGACATCTTCTTTGTGTCATACCTCAAATAAATGTGTCCACATCTTCCCAATCATTCAAGAAGATTAACAAATGCTCTTTAATTTTGAAGATTGACCCTTTTTACCCATGTTTCAATATCGTTGCAAGTAAACCTCATTCTGCGTGCAATGATTTCCTGTAAGGAACTAGAATGACGCAAAGTCACCGCAGGGGTACATTTGTTCCCTACGATGGTTGAATTTTAGGGCTCGTCGCAAGTCCTCAAGATCTTTCTTGCGACAATGGCTCTGAATACAATGTTAACCTGCGACATTGTCTCTGAGTCCTAGTGTATGACTCGTGACAATAGAGATATGGCGAATTAGTTCAAACATAATGCTTCTGGGTGGTTCTGGAACTGGTTGTTGGATCAAGGAAGTTCACTTTTCCTCCTCTGGGATGGTAGTTCTGCCTTTTGAGAAACCTCCCTTAGGGATAATCTCCATCTCCCTCATTTATGGAGGCTCCTCCCTTTATAAAAGCACTCCCCATTGCTATGATTAGCTGGATTTTGGTATTGAGAAAATTAGCTAACTTTGGTGTGAGATTGATAGTTTGCACTGTGAATTGCTGATAGTCTAGCAATTGGTTGTGGATTGCCTTAGCCTTGTACTAGTGCTTTTAAGTGAGAGAGAGAGAGTTATCAGCCACTTGGAAGACCCTTTTGAGAGTGAATTCTTGAAAAAACATACTGGCTGGACCCTCCAAGGAAGCTTGCAATGTCAAGGCTTGGTTGTAAGATTTTCTTTTATTCATTTTAGTACAATCAATGGCGATTTCCTATGTCATGTGTAAAATATACTTGATAGCTTATGGTTCCTTAACTCTGTAGGTAAATAGATCATTGTTGTGCTCTGTTATGTGTTCTATTGTTCCCTTGTGTTGTTTTAGGTGAATCACTCATCGAGGAAAAGGAAATGATCGTTGAAGGGGTGCAACAAAAGCTCCATCGAACATCGGTTTGAGGTAGGCTTTTTCAACAATAATTGTTTAAGGAAATTAGCTGGTGTTTTGTCTTGTTGTGACTAGACCCACTCTAGGGCTAGAGGGGTTCCCTCTGTCCGCAGAGGGAACATTTCCTACTTCACAAGTTGACGACTTTGTTGGGGACTCCTTTGTGTATTGTCTCTTGTTCTACTCTTGATTTGTTTCGATTGAATTACATAGTGTCTCTGGGTTTTGAGGCTAAGCCATCAGTGTTCTAGGTTACTTTAGTCAATCTAATAGTCCCTCTCACTGTTTGAGAGATTAGTCTGGTGTCCTTCAGGTGTTTTTCTTTGTTTTTTTCTCTTAATTGAGATCGTCGTTGTTTTTAGATTAACAGCTGGGATGAGTCGCGCCTGTCCTTTTTGGTCAAGTTGTACGTTGCAAATATCTCGTCATACAGCTACGATGATTCCTGAAATTAGACCGTCGCCAAGGATAGGTGTACACTTGCGACAATGTCACCCAGTTGCTAGCTTTGTGCTTGCAACAATTTGCCTTTCATCTCAGATTGTTAGTTAGAGCCCTGCGACGATTCCTATAAGGTTTTTTTTCATAGCCTTACCTCCTAAATCAACCAATGTTGCTTCTCCCCTGTTGTCTCTTGTCTCTTAGCAACTTGTTTTGGCTGTATTTAGTTAAGGCACTTTGTCCTTGGTTTCATTTAGTGAGTCTTGTGTTTTCAGACTATGTGACCTAACACTTTTTAAGGTTTCGTCAAGAAGTCGTTTGTTTGGGTTACTTGTCCATCCAAGATTCGTCCACAACCATCTGATTGATTTGTTTGAGGTTGTTTTACTACTTGTCTTCTTTCTGATTGGTCTCTAGTGTTTGGTTATTGAACCAGTTTCTCATATTGATTTGATTTCCATGCTATCAAACATAGATTACATTTGTTTGGATTAGTCAGGCTCGTACTTGCTTTTTTGTCATTAAAATTCCAAAAATCAAAAATATTACATTCATACAGCATACGAAAGTGAAAGAGCATTTGCATTAGTGAATTTTTTTCATGATTGAGAAATTAGAAAGCAAAGTTCAAATCTTTCATTAGTAGTTGTGACATAAGTGTGTTGATGCATTGAGTTTCTTAGTGCTTGCATTTGCTTGTCTTGGTTTGTGTTCACTTGGAAATGAACTCTTTACTCTCATTTAAGTAGTTGATCATCGAAAGGATGGTATTTTACTCATTGTGGTTGCATCCTAGGAGTTGTTGAAATACATTCAGTAGGGTCTGAAAACTAAAACTTAATCCAAGATTAACTCTTAAAATCTATTGAATGAACCTAATAATGCATTGGAACTTAACGCACATTTATCTAGAGGTCTAGGCTAGAGACGTATTCCGACGTCATTAAACCTAGTCACTATTGTTTTTGCTAAGATTGGGTGATTCCTCCTTCTATGATTCAATAGCCACTAGTACGAATTTGTGCTCCCCGTACCATAAAGTATATATTGGGAGACCCCACTAGGTTATCATCCTATCATCCATAGGAAGCTGAGTCTGTCACCTTATGAATCAAAACACATCGAACACAGCATTCACGAAGATTGACTATCGTATGGAAATTCCTTGGTCATTTCTCTTTCATTTGATCACCAAGGTGTCTATGTAGTTTTGTGATTTTTCTAGTAAGCCTCTTATCTAGTACTCTAGAGCAATCACTTTCGTTCCTTTTCAACACCTTAAAAGTAAAAGGATCATCTAAGCACTTGTCGTTTTAGGCTCATTAAACATTTGAAGGCAACTAGAGTCATCTTTTGTCCTTTTTCTCAGCTCTTTAAATATGAAAAGGTCAAGTTTCGTTCCTGTGTCATAAAATATATTTGACCACGCTCACATTTTCCTTGTTAATCTTGACTGTGTTTTTGGTTTGTGTAGAGTTGCAGCCCTACTCGATTATTTCTTTTTCTTGTATTTTGAGTTAATTCATCATGGCGGACTCACTAATTCTATCCCCTTTACCAAGCGATGAAGACTCTAAATCCGTTGTTTCTTTTGAGGCATCAGCTATTAGTGATACCCTTCCTATTATCTTGAATATTCAACCTCTTGACTCTCGAGCTCCAGGAGGGGAACCTTACGATATCAATTGCAATCCTCTTTGGGAACCTTTAGAAGAAGACTTCCTATTTACTCCCCTTGGTGTTTCCTCTGCAATGTTCTTTTCCGACATGGATGAGACGAGTCCCGTTACCAATGAAGAGAACCTTGTGTCAAGTGGAGAAATTCCTCTTTCCACGGAGGGTTTCCCCTTTCACTAAGTCTTGGTGTGACGTTTCCCCTATGCTATCGTGCCTTGTCTGACATCATGAGTTCCATGTATCTAAACCGGAGTTCTGTGTGGTCTCATGCTATAACCCTGACCTCAAAACCTTTCGTACCTCATATTCATAATGTATCGGTCACATCTGTTTCGTCAATTCCTACTGTTTGTGTGGCCTCCACAACTCCTGTTGTTAGTGTCATTATTGCCTCCTCAGTGGTTACTACTATTATTGGGCCTTTTGTTGATCTCGCTAGTAGTGGTCCTTCATCTTCGACGTCCGGAGTTGTTATTCCTTCAGGTAATATCCCACTTTCTTCCAGTTCCATTCCGGTAGGGTGGACATATGAGCAATATATGTTTTCTCTTCAAAGCCTGAATCATAACCTTCTGGGCTCCCCACCACCGTCCCATCCACATAATTTGTTGCACTATTATGATCCTTGAGGGGTCCATATTTATCATGCCAAGTCCCTCCCCTCTCAGCCTACAGTTGAATTTTTCCTTCCATTATCCGTTGCCTGGACTCATACTGCCTACCATGGTGGCCAAGGGCATCCTTTCGGTTTCCAAGGGCCACCATATCAAGGGTAGCCATATTAAGGGCAGTCGTATCAAGGGCAGTAGTATCAAGGACAACCGTATCAAGGGCAGTCATATCAAGGGCAACCCATAAGCCTACAAGGACAACCTTCAGCCCTTACAGGTTCCTCTTTTTTTTACTTAGGGCAACCTTCTGGTTAGCCATGTCAACGTCAATTCTAATCAGGCAAACTCATTTCTCAGCAAGGTCCACCCTTTAGACAAGTAGGCCAGCCTCAGATCCAACAAGGCCAACTTACTGTCCAACCAAGTCAACCCTCTGGTTAAATAGGTCAGCCTCAGATCCAGCAAGGCCAACCTACTGTCCAGTCAGCTCAACCCTCTAGTCAAACGGGCCAGCCTCAGCTGCAACAAGGTCAATCTATTACCCAGCAAGTTCAGCCTTCTGGGCAAATAGGTCAACCTCAGAACCAACAAGGTGAACCTTCTAGCCAGTTGGGTCAACCTCAGTTTCAACAAGGACATAAGTCTAATCAAATTAATCCATCTCCCAGTAGACCGAGTGCTCAAGCACTAGTTGTTTCTCAAGCCCCACCTGGTTTCCAAACTCAGCCTAGTCTCCAAACTCAAGTTGGATTTCAAACCCAACATGTTTATCAAATGCAACCTGGGCCTCAAGCGCAGTTAGGAGCTCAACCACAATACAACCTCCAAGTACTTCAGCAACCCCAAGGGCAACCTCAAGCTGCTCCGTATCAAAATTATCAACAACCACAAGTCAATCCTTATCAAAAATTTTAGTAGCCCTATGTTGCTCCTGTTGGTCAAGCTGGTAACCAATGGGTTCCTGGTGGTCAAAACCCGAGTCAACTGTCAGGTTATACTTATAATCCTTATGGGCAAAACCCTTATAGGAAAAATCCTTATGGATAGAACCCATGGGGGAAACCATGGTCTCGATGGAACCCTACTGTCAGCTCTTATCAGAAGCCTATGATGTCCTTTAATCCTCAATTACCTTTCCTGGAAATCTTCGAACTGCCTGATGTGTCCAAGCTCACAAACAATCTGATCCTTCATAATCCATATTGGCCGCCAATTCCGACCAAAATTCCTAGTGATTGTCCTAAATTTGATGGTAAATCTAGTGAGGACCCTCAAGTGCATTTCATGACTTATCACCTCTAGTGCTCATCTAACTCAAGGTTTGACAATTCTATCCGCCTCTGTATTTTCCAACGGATTCTCACTGGTTCCACCACGAAATGGTATATCAAACTTGCTCGTAGAAATTTCCAGGATTTCAATTTGCTTGCAATAGAATTCCTTACTCACTTTCAGTTATTGATTCGTTATGAAACGGGAACACATCTCCTTACATCTTTGAAACAGGACACCACAACGCACATCTCCGATCATATTCATGAATGGAGAAGGCGGTGTCATTTGATTAAGTTCTGGATCCCTGATCAACTTTTGAATGACTAGTTTACTACCTCGTTTATTAGTCTGATAGCCCGAGATATTGCCATGGGGGCATGTGTTACTGAAGAGTAATCTATCGCGTGTGCTTGGTATTTCAATTTGGTTTATTACCAATCCGGTACACTATATGATTACTTGTCTGACGCTCCGCGACCCAGAACTACTAAGGCTCCACCAATACCATCCATCGACGATGTTATTGGTTCTGTTACTTCATCCTCCCGAAAGTCTTTCGTGACCCCTGCGAAGATAAAATCTATTGCTCCTAGTGAAAATGCTTCTCAAGCCCCATCTAATACTAGTAAAACTTCTGAAGTCAATGTTGTCTAATCCACCATGGCAGATAAAGCTTCGAAAGGTAAGAAAAACAAGAAAGGAAAAAATAAAGTCAATCCACCAAAGCAGGACCCTCCTAAGCCTCTGACCGATGATGGTACTAAACACAAACCCAAGTACCCTTGTCTCATCTGTGACAAGGATCACTATACTAAAGGTTGTGCTAGATGGTTTGAGGTTATTCGTTTGCTTAAGGGGACTCCTGGAACTCCTGCTATGCTTAAAGAGCCTTTTCCCTCTCGACAAACCCAAATGGTAGTCGATCAACCTCAATCCTCTTCCACTTTTGGCTCCCAATTTTTTATGGATGGGACTATTCCCATTCATATAAGTACTCGATCAAAAGAATATCCTCCACCCACTGGGAAGGAACCTGAAGTCCCTTCAAATGTTCCTTCGTCTAGTTCTAGCCCTATCCATATTGAACGACCTAGCACTGAGTCAGTCATTCGACCTCCTACCAAGGGAGTGCTCAGGATATCTTCTTATAATCCCAATGCTCGTACCACACAGCACTCTAGCATTTTTGAGGACTTAGCCCAAGCCCCTTCGGCTATGTCCACTTTGGAAGTCCTCCAGAGTTGTCCCTCCCAAAGGAAGTCTCTGTTATCATCCACTGGTGGCATTGACCTGGCCAATTCAGACTTGATTACCTTCCATATTGACAATCATGTACTATGATTGCCTCATCAGATTGCTTTCCTCATCCAAGTCATCATTAACTTAAAGAATATTCACTGCACTGTTATTGATGAGGGTGCCTCCACTTGCATCATGTCTGTTGCTTGTTGGAAGGCTATCAGTTCCCCAATGTTGAGTCAATCTCCTAATACTTTGTAAGCCTTTGATGGAAGAGATTCCTATCCATTTTTTATCCTCCCACGCTTGCCCATCACTCTAGAAGGGAAGATAGTTGAGCTTGAAGTCGAAGTTGTTGACGCAAGTTTGACTTACAACCTTTTCTTAGGTCGAATATGGACATACGCCATGTGCATTGTGGCCTCATCTCTATTTTGTGTCCTTCATTTCCCCACCAAGGGAAATTTATCATGGTTTATCAGTTGTCCTTCTTTGCCTCTTCTTCTTTAGATGGCAACGTTCCATTTGTCGAGCATACCTCCATTCCCTATGACAGTGTGGGTGCTGGACTTTTCAAAGATCCTGACCTAATGGGTGTCTTTTCGCTCCCACCTCCCAATGCTGCCCCCATTAACATGATTTCTATCTGTTCTAATCCTTGGGTAGTTCCTCCCGTCGATCAGGTGGACTCCTAGGGTGACATCATGTCATTGAGTCCTGCCAAGCTCAACTATGTAGAAATTGTTCAGTTTCATCCCCCGATCCTACTCCTTTGAGCGTATCTCTCGACACGTATGTATAATCCCTTTGGCTCAGAGATATTGTTTCTTTAGATCCATTACAAGAGACTTTTCCTTCCAATGAAGAAATTTTATAGACCATGTCTTTTGAGGATCCTCCTTGGTTTGATCACCACCATCGTTCCTCATTTCTCCCAATCCATGGGGCCATGACTACTTGTCTAGAGAAGTTTGCTTCCTGTATTCCCTCTCAGCTGCTTCAAATGCCTATTTAGATTCATGAAGTTTTTTCTGAAGGCAATATGGGGAATATTATGCAAACTATGCCCATTGACATCTTTGTCAAACTAGGGATTGTTGAGAATATTCACATTGGCGTTACCTGTACTCCAGATGAGATTCAGCTTTACACAGATCTTTTCAGAGCGTTTCGCGACGTGTTCACTTGGTCATATGAAGAAAAGCCCAGTATTGACCCTATTATTGTGGTACATGAGATTCATACATATCTTGGTGCCAAGCTTGTTCGACAATGTTTATGCCACGTTCACCTGAGAAAAGTTGCGGCTATTAAGGGAGAAGTTAAAAAGCTTCTCAAGGCACGGTTTATTTACCCTATCCCACTGTCTGACTGGGTCTCTAATATTGTCCTTGTGACCAAAAAGCAGGGCACTATTAGGGTTTGTGTTGATTACCGTGACATCAACCGTTGTTATCCAGGAATAGTGTCCACTTGGATGCTGCTATTCCCACCAAGATGGGTGGCTATCTTAGAAACAAACAATCAAAGTCTACTATTGTTTTCTTTTATGAACATAGACAAGAGGAGAACCAAGAAAACCAACCTGAGTCTTGCGTTTGATTTCCTCTCCTTCTTGATAGAGTTTCGCCGCTTCTTTTTTGGTCTACCCAGCTTCAAAAGAACATGTGGAATCACAGCAACATACTACTATCGAAGAAACAAGGATCTAAATTCATAAATAATATAGGATCAGATGTGTATTAACCATATAAATGCATATAAATAGCTACACAAGAATAGGGAAGGAAACAAGAATAGCTTTATTAAGATGAAAAGTACCAAGAGGATTACAACCATGTGCTCTGATCCAGCATCATCCTCCAGCTAGGAAGCCCTTCTTCACCTCAAGCAAAGCTTAGATCACCCAAAACTATGAATGTACACCAGAAAACCAACAACACTTCTCTATAAGATACAAAATTCCAGGCCTCTGGATCTCTGTGATGAGGGATCCATATATAGATGATTACAAAGAGGTGAGTCATCTTCTGGGATCTTGATTAGTGTCCTCTCTTTGATAGTTCCTACTTCCACTTGGAGAATGATGATCTCTTACTCATCCCAAGTCGAAAATAGAAAGGAAAGTGTCACAGGGGAAGCTTCTAGGAGATTCCATGATCTTCCACCTCGCATTTTTGTCCCTGCCATTTGTCCATTCCCGACCATTGCACACTACAGAGGAGAAAATCAGTATGCATCGCACCTTGTACACTGGGAAGGTGATATGCATCGCACCCTCTGCATTGAGCTTTCAGTATGGCCCAGTTTTGACCATTTATGAGCAGTTTTCAATGGAGAACTTCTGGGAGATGATGTAATCAGTTGACCTTGTTCCTTTAAGCAGTGAAGCAACACTTTTAGGGACTTAGGAGCCCTTAGTTTATGGAAATTTATGATTGGGGTTGAAGTGCCCAAAAATGTCTATAACAGTTTCCCCCTAAAGCATGAGGTCGTTAATCTTTCTGATGTCGGATGAAATGCTTTACTATGAGGATCTGAAGTTTTTCCGAGCTGGGAGGCGACCTGTAATAAGATACAATACATTATTTTGACAACATTTTTTCATGATCTAGCTGAGGCGGGCATTCCCATTCTCAACTTTATAAATTCATTTTCATGTACATAGGACAGACAATCGTCTATGTGAGAGACTGATGATATGGACACATCAGCCTTTGATTTGGATGATCATCTATTCGGCAATGATGTACACTTGATGTTTTTATATTCCTGAATATATCGCAGCCCGGATGGATGAAACTAGATCAGGGGTCTTCAAAACTCAATCAATCTTCACTCGGAGTACAAGTCGATCCATGTGAAAAATGTTCTGGAGTCGAACATGGAAAGACATTGCCTAATTACCAGCCAATGATGTAAGCTGTTAATAGGCACGAGAGGAATCACCAATAATGACAATGAAACTCAAGGTACTACAGTACAATTTACGTGCTGTGAAAAAGTACTTGGTGTCAAACACCACGCAAAATATCTCGGTCCAAGGCCATTGATGTAAACTTGTCGCCGAATGTGAGAAACTTGCCATTGAGGCATGCAAGCTTCAAAGTACTGAAAGGGTTGTTCCTACATCAACTACTTGGATAATGAGTTGATGTTGACAAGAAGCGACCCATCGCAGGAGGGCCTTCATGAATCCCACATCAATGACACGAAACAAAGCAAATGACTTTGGAGGTGAAAACAAACTGACGATACAGGGTTCAGGGTGGTGGTTATGAAGGAATAAAGCATGAATGTATTGCAGTGGGTGAGACACAGGTGAATTGTCTGAATGACTTCTCTTGAACATATCGGTGACACTGACGATGGATTGGTAGCGTTAACCCCAAGATGGATGGTGTGATGGACCAATGGTGATGACCAGTGAATGGAACAACCCAACCTGGCATGGATGCAGAAGGAAAGTGTCATGTTCAAGAGTGACTTGCTACCAATAAAGTTTCTTCAAGTTTTCTTCCAATTTTCCCCAGTCATTGCTGACCAGTAACTCTTTATTTTTGTCAAGCTTGAGGAGGATAACATATGCTTGTTCTATAATGCGCCCTTCGGGCGAACCTGTCGCTATATTTTAGCGAGCCTAGCGACAATGAAACTCGTTCTCGTCCATGCAGACGAGTTTGTCGCTATTTGGTTTTAATGAGTTTAATGACAAAGATAACTCGGTCCCTTTCAATTTTAGAGAGTCTGAAAGAAATGAAAAGGATACTCCAACGATTATTTTTCGTCATGCAATCCCTTAAGTTTGAAAAAGCGCAAAATAATACAAAAGGGATGAATTTTCGATAGTTTTAACGAGCCGAACAAGACAAGCGCTCGATCTTTTTGTGTAATAATCCCTCAGGTCCAAAAAGATTAAAATATAGAGGAGGGATAGCACTTCCAATGACTTTAACGAGCTGGAGAGGCCAATCGCTCAGCAATCTTTTCATATTTTACGAGTCAGTTGAAAAGAGCTTAAAGAAGACTCGTTTTCGAGGAACGAGTGATGGGTTCGGGTAGCAGCTGATTCCAGGTAAGGTTTGGAATTTTCCAATCACAACAGTGTCACAAGGATGGCTAATAAAATCACTCTTCGCAGATGTTCCTCGAAGGGGTAAAAAATCATATCGGGGTGAATGATCGGCTAAAAACAGAGTGGAGGTGATGATGAGAAAACGACCAAGGTTCAAAAGCTAGTGATAAGGCATTCACAATGGTTATTTACCGGTTCATTTTTTAATGAGCTTAAACACCGGGGGAAACATTTGCTCATGAATTATGTTTATTTTTTAACGATCTTGAACTATTCGCTAAAACTGCTCATGGGGGGTTTATTTTTTAACGAGCTTGAACCCTGCGGTAACATTGCTCGCGATGATGGTCATTGAGTCTTTGATTCACCATTAGCATTTTTTCCTTTCAAAGATTGTACTACCTATTCATTTGCTTCATCAAACCGATTAGAAATGAAAACATATGCTTGATAAATGAGTTAAGAACACTAGTATTTTACTTGAATTACGTGCAAGGTAAATTAAAAGTGACTTTTACCTCTCATTTTACCATTTCATTTGAATTTGGTTTGTTGGAGCTCTGGAGGTGCTTTTCCCCCCTGATTTTCACCAGCGGATTCCGGGAGATTCTCTGGACGATTCTCGACGCCGCTTGGACCAGGTAGGAGCTAAACTTGTGCTCTTCAATTGCATGCCTTTCATTTTGGATTCTGAGCCTGTTTCCTTGTTCTTCTGAGCCTCCGGGGTTTGAAGAACTCGCCCTGGGACCATCACACCCTTCCTTAATCGAAAGGTGCGATGCATACTGATCTTCTCACCTAGTCAGTATGCATCACTCCCAGTACACTTACTGGGGTGCGATGGGCGCAAGGAGGAAAGTTTTTGCACAATTTCCTCATGGATTTTTGCCTGTTTTTTACCAAATGAAGATCCTGACTCTTCTCTTGTTTGTTTTTAAGAGATTCATCGGAGCAAAAATGGTTGTTACATGGCGAGAATGCGAGCATGAAGAAGAGGATGTTGTTTCTTTACATGATCCATGCATAGTAGCTGCATTACGGAACTGTGGCTTGTTGAAGTTTTTCCGTATCTCTAGCATGAGGCAACAAATCAATTTGTTGCAATATTTCCTCAATGCCTGGGATCCTATCAACTAGGTGTTCCAGATTAGGGGCAAATTGATCCCCTTGACTGTGACCGTGGACATCTATTTTCTGACCGGTTTATCGAGGCATGGTGCCCCTCTCTCATTATCAGGCTCCGCCCGTGGGGGTGAGTCCATGAGGGAGTACATTCACGAGCACTGCAGAGAGGGATCTCAGCCGAGTATGGATGACAAGATCAATATCTGAGATGTCACTGACTGGCCCTTGCGGACCATTCTATTCACTTTTGCTAGACTGGCTGGTAGTTTTTCTCTTCACATAGCCAATAGGTCTTACATGCAGTATGCTTTGGAATGCCTTGAGCTGAAGGTGTTCAATTGGTGTGATGCAGTACTCTCTGTGATGAAAGAACAATTGACCAAGGTGAAAAGCGGAAGATCTAAGAACTTTGGTTATGGTTCTATTTTGACCGCTTTCGCCTTGGAGAGAATCCCACTGATGTAGCCGCAGTACATTTCACTTGGCCTACCTCCATCAACTAAACCACGGATGCAGAGATGGGTTGACCTCATGTCTCGGCACTCTGGCCAGCCCTAGATTTCTTTTTCTGAGACCTTCTTCGAGTGGTTCGATCGTCAGGAGATGGTTTATGCCAGGTTCCCATATGTAGGTATGGATTTCCGAGGTGACCCAGATTTGGTGCTACCGGTTGGCGAGCAGTGGGGTGCCATGGGTAATTCTTCTGATCATATCTCTGTTCATTGTCCTTTATAATGTTCTTATGGTTTTTTCTTTTATCAAGACTAATAAAAACTCATGTGCTCATGTAGACATTGGACCAGTTCGACCGGCAGTACGCCGCAGAGACCCAGTGGCCGCTCCAGTAGGAGAGGCTATTAGGAGGGCCATCCTTCACGACCTTGATGTGGTCGAGACTCTTTCAGCACTACAGGACCAGATCGAGGGTCTTACCCTTGGTATCCCGGATGTGAGGACAGACAAGCTTCCTCTGTGGTTGCAACGACATACTACTGGAGTGCGGAGTTGATGGACTAGGCTTTTACGCATGATTGCATAGGTGGTGACTTGTTATCACCAGCATCAATAGACTAGGGTTCCCCCTAGAATTTTGAGTTTTGGGTCATTTGACCGATTTTGTCTTGGTTACAGAACATTATGTACATACTATAAACAGTTATGAAATATATTTTTGATTTTCAGAGCTTTATTTTGGTTAAGTTCCATGATCCTGCTACATATATTGATGTGATGCTTCTTTTTATAAATGTCGCAAATGTCTATCTAACACATAATTTGCTAATGATTCCATTAATGTGTTTAAACTTCTAGAATTATGTTGATATTGGATGCAATCAAACTGTCTTTCCAAAATTTTGACCCTTAGGAGCATGCGATAGATAGCTGGGTTTCATACAGAATAGATGTCGGTGAGTTGTAGAATGACGAGCTGTAAGTCTAGTCTAACAACAAGTCAGCATATTCCATGTGCGATGGCATCAGAAAGGAGTTCTATCAATGCACTATACTCAGCGATATTGTTCGTAGATTGGCCAATACACACTCCTTTGAAACTTACTAACTCGCCGTTGGGATTGAAAATGGCCCATGCCGTAGAAGACATGTTCCGCGAACTACGACTTGCTCTGTCGGCATATCCAACGAATGATTCCAGTAGGTTCGAAATCTACAACGAATGCAAAAAGTGGATTATTTTACCAAACTAAATACTCTTGGCAAAAACAAAAATGTAACAAAAGCATGAGGATTACTACACGAAATCAAGTATAGTAATGCTTGAGGTACAACCCGTTGCGAGGTTGCGCCAGTGGAATCCCATCATAGTCCATCAACTCGTAGGCTCCTTTTGCTAATACTCGCTTAACAATATAGGGACCCATCCATAATGATTTGAATTTCCCTGCTCCCAACTTATCGGATTCCTGGTCGCAAAGTAAGACCAGGTCACCTTCTGAGAAGACGCGAGGTTTGACATTCTTGTCAAACTATGCTTTGACTCATTTCTTATGAGCTTCATTAGCCAAAGCTGCATCATGACGGGTTCCATACAATTGGATTAGTTCCAAGAAATGATCCTCTTCTTCTGAGGTTCCAGGGAGAAGGTCAACTGCGAGTTTGAGGGACGAGATTTCACATTGAACCGGTAAGATCGCTTCCAGACCATACACAAGTTGAAAAGGTGTGAACCTGGTTGCATTTCTTACTGATGTCCAGTATGCCCACAAGGTTGAGTACAGGATTAGGTGCCAATCCCATTTGTGGACTCTGATCATCCTTTACAACATGCGCTTTAGGACTTTGTTGACTGCCTCAACTTGTTCGTTAGCTTGTGGATAGTATGGAGTAGGGCTGTCATGGGACAATCCTAATTTGGCAGCCAACTCAACCATCATGTGATTGCGAAAATGCGATCCATGATCTGTGACTATGGCCTGTGGAACACCAAATCTGGAGACTACGTGATTAAAAAAGAAAAGGGCGTCCGTTTCGCCGCTGTTGTTTAATGTAGGCATCGCCTCGGCCCATTTGGTAAAATAGTCTACTGCGACTATTGTATACCCATGCCCCTCGGTCGAGGTGGGGTTACATGTCATGAAATCTATT
Source organism: Pinus taeda (assembly GCA_000404065.3). Classification (NCBI taxonomy): domain Eukaryota; kingdom Viridiplantae; phylum Streptophyta; class Pinopsida; order Pinales; family Pinaceae; genus Pinus; species Pinus taeda. The sequence goes on from APFE031692530.1 coordinate 48,003, forward strand.
CCCCATTTGGCGAATGGCCCAACAGCTACTATTGGTTGCAGCGGTGCGGGTGGTCTTCTGGTTTTGCTATCAAAAATTTGGCAAGCATGATAACTTCTAACTGTGGTTATGTAATCTTTGAACATTGTTGGCCAGAAATATCCTGCTTGCGAATTTTTTTGCACCATAGCATAACCAGATTGATGCCCCCCACATGCGCCTAAATGATAGTCATTCAGGACTTTTTCGGCCTCCTCATGGGTGAGCCGCCTCCGCAGAACTGTATCAATACTACGATGGTAAAGAGTATCACCGACGATCATGTAGTCTTTTTCTTGGTATCGAATACGTCGTTGTTCAGAACGTGAGGTATTAGACTTATATGTTTGTGTCTGGAGATAAATGATTATATCTCCATACCACAGATCGCTTGAAGATATCATAAACAAATTTTCATCCACGATTGCTTCTTCAGATGTTGCATCGTTGGACGATGATGGGAGATCGCATAGTAACTCTGCGAATACCGGGGCTTTCTTTGATTTGGATTTTTTGAATTCCAGATCAAACTCTTGTAGAATTGCTATCCATTTTGAATATTTGGCCCCCAAAAACTATCGCGACAATATATAAGTCATGGGGTTGCAATCTGATAAAATGGTAGCTTTTCTGAAGAGGGCATAGTGTCGAAATCTCTGTATTGCTTGAACAACTGCGAGGGCGAGATTTTCAACATAGGAGTATTTCATTTCCGTATCATTTAAGTTTCGACTTAAATAATATATAGGATGTTCAATTCCATTGTCTTCTTGAACTAAAACCATTTCTATGGTTGTATCTGCTGCAGCTAGATATAGGTTAAAGTCTTTTTGATAATCAGGAGCATACATTCACGATGCTTGTATTAGAGATTTCTTTAAAGCATCAAAGGAGGCTTGCGCGACTTGGTCGCAAACAAAGGGTACTTCCTTTTTCAATAGAAAAGTATAACCTTTAGCTAGTTTGGCGTAATTTGGAATGAACCTCCTGAGGAAATTTGCTTTCCCTTGGAGTTTTTGAATCTGAAGCAAGTTTGAAGGTGGAGGCAAATCGATGATTGCTTGAAGCTTGCAAGGGTCAAGACGAATCCCATCCTTTGAGACTATGAAGCCAAGTAAACGACCATAACTGACACAAAACACACATTTGTGTAGATTGAGTCGTATATTATAGTGTCGGCAACGTAGAAATATCGCTCTCAAATGGCACAGATGATCAGTCCGCTTTCGTGAATGAGTTGGGAGATCATTGAGATATGGTTGAACGATGTTTTTGATGTCATGGAAAGCATAGTTCATTGCTCTCTGAAAAGTTGCCCTTGCATTCTTCAAACCAAAGGGTAGCTTGCAATATGCGAATGTGCCCCATGGACAAATGAATGCAGTCTTTGACTAGTCCTATGGGCGGATATTTATTTGATTATACCCGGAAAATCCATCCATAAATGAAAATATTTCGCATCCGGTGCATTCATCAATTATCTGGTCGATAAAGGGTGTAGGGTAGTTGTCTTTTGGACAAGTTTGATTTACATCTCTGTAATCGATGCACACTCTAATCGTTCCTTGTTTTTTCATCATAGGAATAATATTCGATACCCAATTGGTTAGAGGAATGGGGTAAATGAAACCAGCATGGAGGAGTTTTTCAACTTCCGCCTTGATGGCAACAGATTTCTTAGGGTGCACCTGCCTTAGCCGTTGTCGTACCGGTTTTACATCTGGATACATCTTAATTTCATGTTCAACTATGCTCGAGTCAATACCTAGCATTTCATCATATGACCAAGCAAAGACATCTCTAAACTCGCGAAAGAGAGTGCTATATATTTCCAATTCTGAAGAAGAACAAGATTTGCCAACATGAATATTCTCTACAACATTTGTTTTGGTTGAGATATTTATGGCAGTAGTCTCTTCGATATTGGATAGGTTTCTCTCGGAATCCACTGTATTTATAGTATTTGTCAGAAAGTCAAATAGTGAATGATGGTGTAGGTTGCCAGAATTATCTTCTTTCCAGTTCAGAAGATGGGAACGATGGTGGTAATCTTCCCATGGTGCCCCATCAATCATCATCGATTGAATGATTCCTTTGTCTGTAGAGTGTACTTATGACCAAGGATCTGAAGGGGTGCCATATTCTTTAGACCTATCTATCCAAACGCTTGATGAGCGTTGACACGAGTTTGCCTCCCATGCTGAAAACATTGATTTCTATAATATTTCTAGTGGGGTTAGAGGCAAAACTTGCGGATGATCCATTTTAACATCATTTTCTAACATCTTTTGCATGGAAGATATCATATTGCAGGTTCCTACATTAGCCACTTCCGCCAAATTTGTAGGAGGTGGTAGGGTAAAAGTTCCCATTAATGTAGGGTCTTTTAGTAGGCCTTCTCCGATATTGTGAAGCATGCTAAGGCTTCCATGGATCATTGGAATGCTTCATGTAACTTGCGAACTGTTGGGGAGAAAAGTTTGTTGGTCGATGATTGTAATTCCTCCTTGGGAAGGAAATGCAATTTTCCAAAAGTAGGTCGACACAACGGCTGCCATGGCGTATATCCAGGGTCTTCCCAATAGGATGTTGTAATTGAGGTTTCCGTCGATGACTTCAACATCGATTTCTACTGTTTTGCCCCCCAGTTCGACTTGCAAGTTACTTAGTATCCCATATGGGGTGTATATTCATCTATCAAATTCTTTCCATGTCATCGATGATCGCGACAAGGACGGAGACCCTAGAGTTTTCTAGCAACTCATCGACATGATACATGTGGATTCCCCCTCATCAATAATTGTTCTATGAACAGTTTTGTTGAGGGCTTTCACTTGAATGAGGAAAGCTAGTTGAGCTGGTAACTGAGGGTCGTATCCTTTGTGATTAAAAGATACAAGATTGGGATTTGTTGGGTCAAACCCACCTATTGCTGATAATAAAGCCTGCTTTTGGGAAGGGCAATTTTGTAGTACCTGAAGAGTCGACATCGCTGATGGCGATTAGGCTAAATCCTCCACTATATTATAGTGTTGTGCTGCTCGGGCACGAGAATTAAACGTCGATTTGTGTACTATCCATTTGGCGGTTTTATTGTTAATTCAGGAATGATGGGTGGCACGACTTTTGTTGAAGTTGTTGTTGAACTACTAGGTTGATCATTATCCTTGTTGTTCAACATCTATGGATTCCCGTAATCTTTACTCCTTGTCGATATCAGAGCATCATTCAGTTGCTTTGAAACTGACAACATTAGCACTTGGGACGGGGAAGCATTTTCGCTAGCAACCAGATTTTTTCCTGGGTTTGGAAATGGATTAGTCAATACAACCGAGGTTTTTGAAGTTTTGAAAGAATTTCTAAGTTCTTCCTTATATGGACACTCTTTGGTCCAATGATCCTCATCACATATATGACATGGAGTTTTGGGTTTCCCATTCCCCGAGGGGTTTGCAGAAGATTTTCTAGGAGATGAGTCCTCCTGGTTCTTCTTCCTCCCTTGTTTTTTCTTCTTGCCTCCCGGTTGCTTGGGTTCTTTGCCTTTGTCTGTCGACATGACGTTTACTTCTGAGGCTAGAAGTTCCTCATTTGCATTTTGACTCGAAACTGTGCGGGCTTTTTTTGATGTAGCCTTTGCGGTTTTAGTGCTTGTCGTACCTATCACACCATCGCCAGCATGAGAGTATTTGTTTGATTTAGGAGGCAGAGGAATGGAAAATTCTGGTCTAGGAGCATTAGGGATTTTATCGTAGAGCGTGCCAGACTGAGTATAGATCAAGTCTAGATATTGTGCACGAGCAATAACTTGCTCTTCAGTGACGACTCCTCCCTTTGCCACATCTTCTGTAATAGTAGGTAACAGAGACTTAATAAACCATTCAACCAATAGCTGACCAGGAACATATGTATTTACCATTCTACGACGACATTGCCACTCATGAATATGATCGGATATGTGAGTAGTTGTCGTTTGTTTGAAATTGGTAAGTAGCTCAGTTCCTATTTCGTACCTTATAGGTAACTAAAAATGGGTTAAAAAGGTTGTGGCTAGGGCACTGAAGTTATCAAATGAAGCTCTAGGCAGTTCGATATACCACTTTGCTGTCGGACTAGTTAACGTGCACTGAAAGAGGTGATGCCAAATCGAATCATCATTGAGAGTGTTTGATGAACACCATAGATGAAAGGTCATCACATGATTCGATGGGTCTTCGCCCGGATTCCCATTAAATTTAGGAATATCCGACGGAAGTTTATGCGGAATCGCCGGCCACCAAGGGGCGTAGGCAATTGGATCATTCGTTAGTTGACTTAGATCTGGTAACTCTAAAGCTTCCACAAAAGGCAACTACTGATTCAAGCTTGGTTGAACATACCCAGGATAAGATGAAATCCTTTGAGCAGTTGGTCTTTGCATACCAACATAATGCATTTGATGTTGGTAACTTTGGTAAGGTTGATGGGCATAACCATTATGATATGGTTTATACGGCTGCCCATTACTTGCAAGGACTTGTTGCTCATATCCTTGCTAAGCTTGCTGGAATTGCGGTTGTTAGTATTGCACTAGCCATGGTTGTGAAGTCATGGGTTGTTGTCCAGCACTGACTGTTTGACCAAGATGGGGATTGGTGTTCCCCATTTGAACCTATGCCATTCCACTAGTTGGTGATTGTGGTTGTGTCGTGGGTACCAAAGTTTGTTGCATTACAACTTGCGAAACTTGAGGTTGGCATACAACTGGTGACACTTGTGCTTGCGATACTGCCACAATAGCCGGCGTAGTGGGGATGTTTGTCATAGGTAAACTTTGTTGTATTGAGCATACAACTATTGGTTGTTAAGACAGGATTGGCACCCAACCGCTAGTTGTGATTCCAGCATAACCCAAATTTTTTTGTGAACTCACGTATGGTTGTCCTTCCGAGGAAGGAAATGAAAGGGTATACGACCCTCCATACAACGGTAATCTAGTACTCAAAGGAATGATTTTCCTTTGGGGACCGGTTTTCCCAAATTGACCTTGTGATGGATCAATTCATTGAGACTCAACGTAAGAGATTCCAAATATAATTCTGGACAAACAAACGGGAACAGTGCATACTGTCGAGATATCCCCTGGATGGACTCCATCCAACGATTGAAAGTTGGTTGGGATAGATGGCACACCGAAAAACATTGTCGGAATAATAGAAGGAGCTTCTACTGTTGCTGTGTCGGGTAACACAGTCCTTGACTTTGATGGTTGTTCAGACATATTAAGCCTATCCAAAAAATTCCTCAACAATTCTTCAGGAACTTCCAATGACAGGTGAATATCTTTTGATGAACAAGGATACAGGGCGATCCCAGCTCCAAGTTGCGTTGGAGTGCTAGATGGAGGATCTTCCACAATCTCTTCTATGGCAATCAATCCAGGAGGAAGAGGCAGACCGTCAGGTCCGTAAAATATTTCTGGTGCCAGAGAAGATGTAAGTTCTACAATAATAGACGGTTGGGTAGTAACACCTTCTGAATTGGCTGTAGACGGAGCCAGTTCAGGAATAGAAGTGTTAACCGTCACACTAGGATTAGTTGTAATGTCCTTTTGCTGTTGCGGAATTTCTTCTGTAGAGGCAAGGATACCAGAAATGTTCAGAGTAACCGGAGTCTCTGAGGATGTTGGAGTGGTTGCTCCAACCAGCCTAGGGGACTTTGATCTGGTTAAATGAGTTCGCTTCGTCTGGAATGATTTCGCTTCTGGAGTCAACGACGGTTGACTCGTAAGTCTCCGCGAATGCCGGGGTCTTGATTGACTTTCTTCCATGATTTCGGATTAATTGATCAACTCAAAATAAAAAGGGAAAAATGTTTTTCGAATTAAATGAATTTTAGATGCTTTGACACAACTTATTTTTTCAATTTTAAAGAGTCGAGAAAAAACAAAAGATGACTCTAGTCACCTTTGATTTTTATTGAGCCTGGAGTGACAAGCGCTCAAAGAACCTTTTCCTTAAGGAGTCTGAAAAGGAGAAAAATGGACTTCTCTGAAGATCTAGGCAGAGAGGATTACCAAACCAATCGTAAAACTGCAGAATACTTTTTATGGTATGGTAGTCAATCTTCCCAAATGTTGTGTTCAATGCATTGCGATCGATAGGGCGACAGACATAGCTTCCTAAGGATAAGGGATGCAGCCTATTGTGGTCTCCCAATATATACTCGACGGTACGTGGGAGCACAAGTTCGTACTAGCACTTGCGGTCTCAGAGTGGAGGAATCACCCAACCAACACTAAAAACTACAGTTACTAGGTTTTACGAAGCCAGAATACGTCTCTAGCATAGACCTCTAGATGTTGTGCGTTAGGTTCCAAAGTGTTGTTAGATTCATTAAATTTATTTTAAGTTGATCTTGCTTAAAAATTTGCCTTTCAGGTTCACCACGTGATGTGTATACAATTCCTAAAATGCAGTCTAAGATGATAAACAAACGTTTAATCTTCTTTCGACAATGAAAATCCTAGCTACTAAGGAAAGAAAGTTAAGAATCTTTCTGCAAAGAGCACAGAGCACACGCTAAATGCACTGTCCTAAATCAAACCAAGCAGTCGAAATGCAAATGCACATGCATGTATCTGTTTTCAGCCTTCTTAATGTATGAATGATGATAAGAAATCTATGTGCAAATCTGAATTATTTTCAAAGCGACAATACTCAACAAATTTCTTTTTTCAAAATGAAGTGAAGGTAAGAGAGACACTTTGTGATTTTGAAATGAAAATTGCTTTTCGACACTTAAAAAACTACTAATTCAAATCATATGCAATAGTAACTGTATAATCGACTATCAAGAACAATGGGATTGTCTTCTAAAATTGAAAATGATAGCTACGACACTTTCAAATCGAGAAACGACAGTTTGACTATGCTACTTTTTTGCAAAAGAGAACTGAAAATGGCGCACAATACATAAAAACACTTATAGTTCTTTGCACTAAAGAGGCGGAATAATGCAAGAGAAGGGGGTTTTCACAAAGATACACTGACTACAGACAGCAAAACTCCTGAATAGGACTGAAAACCGTGAGGAAAAAACCACAGTCTGAAGGTAAAGTTAACCTTCCCTGACCATTGCACCTGTTACACAGTGAAACCAATATGCAGCGCACCTACTGCACTCGGGAAGTGCGATGCATTCAGTCTGCCTTGAAGGCAGGGTGCGATGGTACTAGTGCGAGACTTTAAACAAGTTTTCACTCATATTTTGCAATTCAATTTAGGGATTTAGGCCGAGTAATTAATGTTCAATATATATAAAACACAGGGGTGATCTAAAGAGGTTACTAGAGCCACCACTTAGGGCAATTAGATTGTTTGTAGATCGATTGTTTAATTCATAAACATAACCCAGAGATAAACTGAAGCAACATTGATCTACTTTGCATTTGTATAACAAATGCAGTTCGAAGGCTAGCTGGTTTGGCTTCAGGCTTCGTCTGTAAGTTTATAAAAGAAACAAAGATATATAGGCTAACAAACAATTTAGTCGCTCCCGAGTGGAGTCGCCATTTTGTTACCGGGAATAGTGTCCACTTGGATGCTACTATTCCCACTAAGATGGGTGGCTATCTTAGAAACAAACAAGTAAATTCTAGTTTCATTTTTCTTTATGAAAATAGAGAAGAGGGGGATCAAGGAGACCAACCTTAGTCTTGCACTTGATTTCCTCTCCTTCTTGATAGAGCTTTGCCACTTCTTCTTTGTTTTCCCAACTTCAAAGAGCACCTGTGGAATCACAACAACATACTACTATCGAAGAACAAAGATCTATATTCATAAATAACACAGGACCAGATGTGTGTTAACCATATAAATGC